>SJYO01020080.1:115841448-116091980 GCA_006410555.1 Capra ibex
TTACTTTTACTTTTGTGTTGTTGGGTTTTGGACACCCTGTGATATTTTCGTCACGATTCTCCTTTCAAGTATCGTTATGTCCGTATGGAGTTCTTTGTTCTTTTTTCGGTTTATTTATTGGATTGAGATGTTGATGTCGTTGATCTTTTCCTTCTTAACCTCTTGGGGTCTCAATCATCTTCCTTTCTTTAGAATTTTTAATCCCGTCTTTATTTACGTTTTCTTTGTTTTCTCTGGTATCGTTTTTAGTTGTTTCGGTTTTCGACCAAGAAACTTTCCTATTTATTTTAACTGTTTGGTAATCGGTCTGAGTAGTTCTTCGTTTCTCTCTTTTTAGTTTAGTTATTTTAATTCATCTTTACTTTTACCTCTCTAGTGTTGTCTGTTGTGTCTGTTTCCTAGTATTCTCTGATGATAGTCGACAACATACGATTATTTTACCTGTTGCACCTTCTTTACCTGTTTAAGAACCTTTTCATGTTAAAAGGTTTTGACTTGGTCCTTCTTTATCTTTTAGAATTGTCTGGGTAGTGTTTGTACCTTTAACTTTGACATTAGTCTTTGGAAGGTCGTTTGTTTTCGGGTCCAGGTCTGCCGAAGTGTCGACTTAAGATGGTTTTTAAAGCTCTTCTCGATTGTGGATAGGAGGAGTTTGAGAAGGTCTTTTAACGTCTCCTTCCATTTGAAGGTTTGAGTAAGATACTCCGGTGGTAGTGGGATTATGGTTTTGGACTGTTTCTACGGTGTTTTTTTCTTTTGATGTCCGGTTATAGTGACTACTTGTATCTACGTTTTTAGGAGTTGTTTTAAGATCGTTAGTCTTAGGTTGTTGTGTAATTTTTCTAGTATGTGGTACTGGTTCACCCGAAATAGGGTCCCTACGTTCCTAAGAAGTTATAGGCGTTTAGTTAGTTACATTAAGTGGTGTAATTGTTTGACTTTTTATTTTTGGTATACTAATAGAGTTATCTACGTCTCTTCCGGAAACTATTACGACTAAATATTACAACACAATTAAGAAGACACCTCGTTTCACCAAGTAAATGTGTATATGTATATGAGAAAAAGTATAAGAAATGGTAATACCAAATAGTGTCCTATGACTTATATCAAGAGACACGATAGTCATCCTGGAGCGACAAATAGGTAAGATGTACATTGTCAAACGTAGATGATTAGGGTTTGAGTGTTAGGTAGGGAGGTGATCAGGGGGGTTGGAACCGTTGGTGTTCGGTTCAAACAAGAGAAACAGAGACTCAGACAAAGACAAATCATCTTTTCAAGTATACCATAAACAGAAAGACAAAGACTGAATGAAGTGAATCATACTATTAGAGATCAAAGTAGGTACAACGACGTTTACCGTAATAAAGTAAGAAAAAATACCTATGCATGACTTTAGTGGACCCCTGGAAATTTTTCAACTAGGGTGAAGTCTGATTAATTCATTAAAGACCCATACTCGGGTTTCGTAGTCTTTTAAACTTTTCGACGACTTCACTAAGATTACAGGTGGGTTCCACGTCCTGGTGACGAAATTGGTCTCAGGGACCGACCAATAAAGAATTTCCATTACTCCTCTCTTGTCAGATTATGTTCTAGAGGGTCCTTCAAAACATTCAGAAAAAATCAGTTGATCAGAAGTTTGAAGTGACGGTACATTGAATTTAAATAATATTTCTCGTATTTTATAAATGTCCGAAGTTTCGTCCGAAGGACACTCTCATCTCGTAGTTCAGTCCTGGAACTTCTACATATTTTTTCGTGTCTTCAAGTAATAATTATCCGGGTTACACCGTTATAAAATTTTACAACTCCTTCTCCTGGGTCCTCTCCTAATCTCCACCCGTTTGTCTTAGGATACCCAGTACAATTCCTTAAACCTAAAAATAGGACTCTCGTGACTCTCCGTGACCTCACAGATACGTCCTCTAATTACACTAGTATAAACTTAATAACCCTAGTAATGAGACAGATAAACACCTTAAACCTAACTTCCTTTTTCCGAACTTCGTCTTATAGATCAACCTTCAGTGTCGTCAGTAGTTCCATTCTCAATGAATGGTCTGTCCCTACTACTCTGAACCATGGTCTAACCGACAACCTACCTCTCTATCCTTCTTCTTCCGGAGTTCGTAGTCAGGGATTAAAGACGGTACCAGTTTACCTACCTTTTACCATAGTAAGGAACTATAGACTGGGTAGTTTCCTCGTCCTCAAAACGTTCCACCCTTACTACTCAAGACAAGACATGGACTATTTAAACTCCATACATACCCAGTGGGTCACCGTCAACCGGGTTCCAACAGAGTCAAATCGTGTCTTTCCGGACGTAGGGTTCTTTGATGAAAACATAATAATAGGACTCTCGTTACCCTCCGTGACCTCAAAGATACGTCACCACGGTAAATAGTAGGCACACTGATTCGGTTCTCAATCTCTGACTACGAACTTCGGAAGAAGAAGGACAAAGAGGTAGGTCGTCGGTTAGACCATGGTTCAGAGTAGTAGGGACAGACCAAAGTAGGGACCAGAATCCGTTTGGTCCTGTGAACCTGAAGAAATTGAAAATCTTAACAGACCCATCACAAGCACGGAAATTGAAATGGTAATCAGAAATCTTCCAGCAAACAAAAGCCCAGGTCCAGACGGCTTCACAGCTGAATTCTACCAAAAATTTCGAGAAGAGCTAACTCCTATCCTACTCAAACTCTTCCAGAAAATTGCAGAGGAAGGTAAACTTCCAAACTCATTCTATGAGGCCACCATCACCCNCCACCATCACCCTAATACCAAAACCTGACAAAGATGTCACAAAAAAAGAAAACTACAGGCCAATATCACTGATGAACATAGATGCAAAAATCCACAACAAAATCCTAGCAATCAGAATCCAACAACACATTAAAAAGATCATACACCATGACATTCTTCAATATCCACAAATCAAGCAATGTAATTCACCACATTAACAAACTGAAAAATAAAAGCAATATGATTATCTCAATAGATGCAGAGAAGGCCTTTGACAAAATTCAACATCCATTTATGATAAAAACTCTCCAGAAAGCAGGAATAGAAGGAACATACCTCAACATAATAAAAGCTATATATGACAAACCCACAGCAAACATTATCCTCAATGGTGAAAAATTGAAAGCNTCAATGGTGAAAAACTGAAAGCATTTCCCCTAAAGTCAGGAACAAGACAAGGATGTCCACTTTCACCGCTACTATTCAACATAGTTCTGGAAGTGTTGGCCCTTTCGCCCTCATCGATATGAGTATAGTCTATTTTATCTGAAACTTTGTTTCCGACACTTTTCTCTGTTTCTTCCTGTGATGTATTACTAGTTTCCTAGTTAGGTTCTTCTTCTACATTCTTAATATTTATATATACGTGGGTTGTATCCTCGTGGAGTTATACATTCTGTTTACGATTGTTCATACTTTCCCCTTTAATTGTTATTGTGTTATTATCACCCTCTAAAATTATGGGGTGAGTGTGGATAATTATCTAGTTGATTTGTCTTTTAATTGTTTCTTTGTGTTTGAAATTTACTATGTTATCTGGTCAATCTGGATTAACTATAGATATCCTGTAAAGTGGGGTTTTGTCACTCAAAGTGGAAAAGGAGTACACGAGTGTCTTGGAAGAGGTCCTATCTAGTGTAGGACCCGGTATTTAGATCGGAACCATTTAAGTTTTTTTACCTTTAGTAAGGTTCGTAGAAAAGACTGGTATTACGTAATTCTAATCTAGAGTTAATGTCCTCTTTTTGATAATTTTTAAGGTTGTATACCTCCGACTTGTTGTACGAAGACTTATTGGTTGTTTAGTGTCTTCTTTAGTTTTTTCTTTAGTTTTATACGTATCTTTGTTTATTTTTACTTTTGTGTTGTTGGATTTTGGACACCCTGTGACATTTTCGTCACGATTCCCCTTTCAAGTATGGTTATGTCAGTATGGAGTTCTTTGTTCTTTTTTCAGTTTATTTATTGGATTGAGATGTTGATTTCGTTGATCTTTTCCTTCTTTCCCTCTTGGGGTCCCAATCATCTTCCTTTCTTTAGAATTTTTAATCCCGTCTTTATTTACGTTTTCTTTGTTTTCTCTGGTATCGTTTTTAGTTGTTTCGGTTTTCGACCAAGAAACTTTCCCATTTATTTTAACTGTTTGGTAATCGGTCTGAGTAGTTCTTTGTTTGCCTCTTTTTAGTTTAGTTATTTTAATCTTTACTTTTGCCTCTCTAGTGTTGTCTGTTGTGTCTTTATGTTTCCTAGTATTCTCTGATAGTCGTTAATATACGGTTATTTTACCTGTTGTACCTTCTTTACCTGTTTAAGAATCTTTTTATGTTGAAAGGTTTTGACTTGGTCCTTCTTATCTTTCAGAATTGTCTGGGTAGTGTTCGTACTTTTAACTTTGACATTAGTCTATAGAAGGTCGTTTGTTTTCGGGTCCAGGTCTTCCGAAGTGTCGACTTGAGATGGTTTTTAAAACTCTTCTCGATTGTGTATAGGATGAGTTTGAGAAGGTCTTTTAACGTCTCCTTCCATTTAAAGGTTTGAGTAAGATACTCCGGTGGTAGTGGGATTATGGTTTGGACTGTTTCTACGGTGTTTTTTTCTTTTGATGTCCGGTTATAGTGACTACTTGTATCTACGTTTTTAGGAATTGTTTTAAGATTCGTTAGTCTTAGGTTGTTTTGTAATTTTTCTAGTATGTGGTACTGGTTCACCCGAAATAGGGTCCCTACGTTCCTAAGAAGTTATAGGCGTTTAGTTAGTTACATTAAGTGGTGTAATTGTTTAACTTTTTATTTTTGGTATACTAATAGAGTTATCTACGTCTCTTCCGGAAACTGTTTTAAGTTGTAGGTAAATACTATTTTTGAGAGGTCTTTCGTCCTTATCTTCCTTGTATGGAGTTGTATTATTTTCGATATATACTGTTTGGGTGTCGTTTGTAATAGGAGTTACCATTTTTTAACTTTCGTAAAGGGGATTTCAGTCCCTGTTCTGTTCCCACGGGTGTAAGTTGCGATGATAAGTTGCATGAAGACCTTCAAAACCGGTGTCGTTAGTCTCGTCTTTTTCTTTATTTTCCTTAGGTTTAACCTTGTCTTCTTCATTTTGAGAGTGACAAACGTCTACTGTACTAGGAGATGTATCTTTTGGGATTTCTGAGGTGGTCTTTTAATGATCTCGATTAGTTACTTATATCATTTCAACGTCCTATACTTAGTTGTGTGTCTTTAGGGAACGTAAGGATATGTGATTATTACTCTTTCATCTTTTTCTTTAATTCCTTTGTTAAGGTAAGTGGTAACGTTTGCTTTTCTTATCTTGTGAATCCTTATATGGATGGATTTCTTTGATTTCTGGATATATATATATTAATACTTTGTGACTACTTTCTTTAGTTTCTCCTGTGATTATCTACCTCTTTATATGGTCCAAGTGCCTAGCCTTTTCAGTTATATCACTTTTACTCATATGATGGGTTTCGTTAGATATCTAAGTTACGTTAGGGATAGTTCGATGGTCGCCATAAAAAGTGTCTTGATCTTGTTTATTAAAGTTCTAAACATACCTTTATGTTTTTTGGAGCTTATCGGTTTCGTTAGAACTCTTTCTTCTTACCTTGACCTCCTTAGTTGGACGGACTGAAGTCCGAGATGATGTTTCGGTGTCAGTAGTTCTGTCATACCATGACCGTGTTTCTGTCTTTATATCTGGTTACCTTGTTTTATATTTCGGGTTTCTATTTAGGTGTGTGGATACCTGTGGAATAGAAACTGTTTCCTTCGTTCTTATATGTTACATAATTTCTGTTAGAGAACTTGTTCACCACGACCCTTTTGACCAGTTGGTGAACATTTTCTTACTTTGATCTTGTGAAAGATTGTGGTATGTGTTTTTATTTGAGTTTTACCTAATTTCTAGATTTACATTCTGGTCTTTGATATTTTGAGGATCTCCTCTTGTATCCGTTTTGTGAGAGGTTGTATTTAGTGTCGTCCTAGGAGATACTGGGTGGAGGGTCTTATAACCTTTATTTTCGTTTTTATTTGTTAACCCTAGATTAATTTTAATTTTCGAAGACGTGTTGTTTCCTTTGATATTCGTTCCACTTTTCTGTCGGAAGTCTTACTCTCTTTTATTATCGTTTACTTCGTTGACTGTTTGTTGATTAGAGTTTTTATATGTTCGTTGAGGACGTCGAGTTAAGGTCTTTTTATTTGCTGGGTTAGTTTTTTACCCGGTTTCTTGATTTATCTGTAAAGAGGTTTCTTCTGTATGCCTACCGATTGTTTGTGTACTTTTCTACGAGTTGTAGTGAGTAATAGTCTCTTTACGTTTAGTTTTGGTGTTACTCCATGGTA
This sequence comes from Capra ibex, assembly GCA_006410555.1. Classification (NCBI taxonomy): domain Eukaryota; kingdom Metazoa; phylum Chordata; class Mammalia; order Artiodactyla; family Bovidae; genus Capra; species Capra ibex. The sequence goes on from SJYO01020080.1 coordinate 115,847,838, forward strand.
AAGTGTGGTCAGTCTTACCGTCGATAGGTTTTCAGATGTTCGTTATTTACGACCTCTCCCACACTTCTTTTCCCTTGGGAGGATGTGACAACCACCGTTACGTTTGATCATGTCGGTGATACCTCTTGTCACACCTCTAAGGAATTTGTGGACCTTTATCTTGACGGAACACTGGGTCGTTAGGGTGAAGACCCGTATGTGTGGCTCCTTTGGTCTTAACTTTCTCTGTGTACATGGGGTTACAAGTAGCGTCGTGACAAATATTATCGGTCTAGTACCTTCGTTGGATCTATAGGTAGTCGTGTACTTACCTATTCTTTCGACACCATGTATATGTGTTACCTCATAATGAGTCGGTAATTTTTCTTATGTAAACTTAGTCAAGATTACTCCACCTACTTTGACCTCGGCTAATATGTCTCACTTCATTCGGTCTTTCTTTTTGTGGTTATGTCATATGATTGTATATATACCTTAAATATTTCTACTATTATTATTGGGACATACGCTCTGTTGTTTTCTCTGTGTCTACATATCTTGTCAGAAAACCTGAGACACCCTCTCCCTCTCCCACCCTACTAAACCCTCTTACCGTAACTTTGTACATATTATAATATATTCTTTACTTAGTGATCAGATCCAAACTACGTCCTATGTCCTACGAACACCGACCACGTGACCCTACTGGGTCTCTCTACCATACCCTTCCCTCTACCCGCACCCCAAGTCCTAACCCTTGTGGACATGTGGGCACCGTCTAAGTACAACTACATACCGTTTTGGTTATGTCATAACATTTCATTTTATTATTTTATATTTTTTAAGGTTTTGAGTTTTATTTATTATTATTATTTTATATGTGTGTTAAAAATCATAGGTCCTGTTGTGACAGATAAACGAATCAGGAAAAATGAAGGATAATTTTTTCATTTTAAACTTCATTAATAAAAATTTTCAGGGACTCTCAAAAGGACCACTATCCGTTTGTACGGAATAAAAAAAAATAAATAAATAAAATTAACCTCCAATTAATGAAATGTTATAACATAACCAAAACAGTATGTAGTTGTACTTAGGTGGTGTCCATATGTGCACAAGGGGTAGGACTTGGGGGAAGGGAGGAGGGAGGGACATTGTAGAATAAAAACATATGTTTTAAATAAAAACAAAAGTATGGAATAGAAACATATTAAAACGTATGGAATATGTTTTAATCCTTTATCTGATATTTAGTAACATCGAATAGAAGAGAATTTAAGGTAACAGATGAATCCGAATCTCTTTAGACCGTTATATCTCACTGATAGACCACTGTGTTTGAGTGTGTTCGTTTTCATGACAGGGAGATATGAACACAATCAAAGACTTTACCCAAACAGAAATGGGGTAAAGACATAAGAAGTCAGAACTGGTGTTAGATAAGACTCCTGACTTGCACGTAAACTTTGACATCGATATCGTAGATTGAAAAAATGTTTGCACAGCGGTGTCTCAAGTAGTCAAGTCAAGTCAAGTCAACGAGTCAGCACAGGTTGAAAAACACTGTGGTACCTGGTGTCGTACGGTCCGGAGGGACAGGTAGTGGTTGAGGGTCTCAAATGAGTTTGAGTGCAGGTAGCTCAGTCACTACGGTAGGTCAGTAGAGTAGGAGACAACAGGGGAAGAGGAGGACGGGGGTTAAGGAGGGTCGCAGTCTCAGAAAAGGTTACTCAGTTGAGAAGGGTACTCCACCGGTTTCATAACTTCAAAGTCGAAATCGTAGTAAGGAAGGTTTCTTTAGGGTCCCAACTAGAGGAAGTCTTACTTGACCAACCTAGAGGAACGTCAGGTTTCCTGAGAGTTCTCAGAAGAGGTTGTGGTGTCAAGTTTTCGTAGTTACGAAACCGCGAGTCGAAAGAAGTGTCGGGTTGAGAGTGTAGATATGTACTGGTGACCTTTTTGGTATCGGAACTGATCTACCTGGAAACAATCGTTTCATTACAGAGACGAAAAATTATACGATAGATCCGACTAGTATTGAAAGGAAGGTTCCTCATTCACAGAAAATTCAAGTACCGACGTCAGTGGTAGACGTCACTAAAACCTCGGGGTTTTTTATTTCAGACTGTGAAGAAGGTAACAAAGGGGTAGATGAAGGGTACTTTACTACCCTGGTCTATGGTACTAGAAGTAAAAGACTTACAACTCGAAATTCGGTCGGAAAAGTGAGAGGAGAAAGTGAAAGTAGTTCTCCGAGAAATCAAGGAGAAGTGAAAGACGGTATTCCCACCACAGTAGACGTATAGACGACGACGACGACGACGACGACGACGACGACGACGATTCAGCGAAGTCAACACAGGTTGAGACACGTTGAGGTATCTCCTGTCGGGTTGTCCTAGGGGGTAGGGACCCTAATAGGTCCGTTCATGTGACCTCACCCAACGGTAAAGGAAGAGGTTACGTACTTTCACTTTTTACTTTCACTTCAGAGAGTCAGCACAGGCTGAGAAGTACTGGGGTACCTGACGTCGGATGGTCCGAGGAGGCAGGTACCCTAAAAGGTCCGTTGTAATGACCTCACCTCACGGTAGTGGAAGAGGCAGACGTATAGACTCCAATAGTATCAGTTATTACGTCTTTCTCTACAAAAAGACCTTGAACGAACGGAAAAACTACTAGATCGCCTACAACCGTTAAGCTAGAGACCAAGAAGACGGAAAAGATTTTGGTCGAACGTGTAGACCTTTAAGTGTAAAAGTGGTTAACAAGAAATTGTAGTCACCCGACCCTTACTACTGTGACTTTACTCCTCCTACTGTACCTCCTGTGACGGTACTGAACAGGACCAAGAACACCCTAGAGTACGTCGTCACGACAAACTTGGATCTCGAGGAATCTTAATGCCTTATTTCGGGGTCCCTCCTCTTTCATGACCGGGACCTGGTGTACCGAGTAATCTTCGGTTTAGTACTGAACTTGGACCTGGACGTCTTCTCTTTTCTCGTAATTCGGTGATAACACACGGATGACATACGGTCCTTGGTACGGTCCATGAAAGGGTAAAAGGTAAGGGAGATCAGGTGTGTTGTTTTAAAGTACCGATTGTTTCTCCCTTTAATTTCGAGTCTCTCAACTCGTTCGAGGAGTTTTAAGTGTCTAGAGAATTCTGGACTCGGGTCTAGATCAACTAAGGTTTCAGATAGAGGATGAATGACTTCCAAATGTCTCCAGGAAGAAAATATAAAGAATAAGACTTCTAACTTCCGTCCTCCTCTTCCACTGTTATCTCCTACTGTACCAACCTACCGTAGTGGCTGAGTCATCAGTACTCAAACTCATTCGAGGCCCTCGACCACTACCTACCCCTTCGGACCGTACGACGTCAGGTACCCCAGTGTTTCTCAGTTTGTGATGACTCGATGACTTGACTTGACTAAGACTACGGACCTTCTTTACTTTCTTGCCCAAGTTGACGACAGAAGTTCCTTCCTCTTTTTTGTTTTATCCTCTAAATAATTGGGTAGTAACAGTTACCAATTTCCTACTCTCCTCTTTACGGTCTGAAAGGACGTTGAATTATAGTGGGAAGTGTAAAGTCCACTTCACGGGAACGTCACTTGTCGGTCCTTTGTCCTTGGATTTCCCTAAATCATTCGAACAACATTTTAGGGCCTCTCGGCATATTATAAAAGTCAGAGGATCCCCCCTAGGACATATATACAACCTCTTTAGTTCATATCCGTCTTTCCTCCACGTGGAACTTGTCAAGAAAGAACGAAAAGAATCACATTTTAATCTCTACTATTGGATGAAATTCCAAAAGACGAAAAGACGGATGAAACATACATAACACAGATAAAGGTTTACAAAGGGTTGTAAAAGAGAAGTCCTGAAGTAGTCCCTCCATCTGTCCAGGCCTTAATAATAAGGGTAAAGACGTGTTCTTCTTCGACTCAGTATCTAATTCATTAAACGTATCCTATAGTGTCTATTAATCGTTTTCACTCTTCTCTTTCATCCCCTTTCTAGATAGCGAACTTTAGTAAATATTAAAAAATACTACGTAAAGATAGTTTTCGTGAAAAGTATATATGAATAACATAATTAATATGTGGAAAGTCAGTCAGTCAAGTCAGCGAGTCAACACAGGTTGAGAAACGCTAGGGTACCTAGCGTCGTGCGGTCCGGAGGGACAGGTAGTGGTTGAGGGTCTCAAGTGAGTTTGAGTGCAAGTAGCTCAACCACTACGGTAGGTCGGTAGAGTAGGAGACAGCAGGGGAAAAGGAGGACGGGGATTAGGGAGGGTCGTAATCCCAGAAAAGGTCACTCAGTTGAGAAACGTATTCCACCGGTTTCATGACCTCAAAGTCGAAATCGTAGTCAGGAAGGTTACTTATGGGTCCTGACTAGAGGAAATCTTACCTGACCAACCTAGAGGAACATCAGGTTCCCTGAGAGTTCTCAGAAGAGGTTGTTGTATCAAGTTTTTGTAGTCAAGAAACCACGAGTCGAAAGAAGTGTCAGGTTGAGAGTGTAGGTATGACTGGTGACCTTTTTAGTATCGGAACTGATCTCTGCCTGGAAACAACCGTTTCATTACAGAGACGAAAAGTTGTACGATAGATCCAACCAGTATTGAAAAGAAGGTTCCTCATTCGTAGAAAATTAAAGTACCAACGTTAGTGGTAGACATCACTAAAACCTCGGGTTTTTTTACTTCAGACTGTGACAAAGGTGACAAAGAGNAGGACATATATACAACCTCTTTAGTTCATATCCGTCTTTCCTCCACGTGGAACTTGTCAAGAAAGAACGAAAAGAATCACATTTTAATCTCTACTATTGGATGAAATTCCAAAAGACGAAAAGACGGATGAAACATACATAACACAGATAAAGGTTTACAAAGGGTTGTAAAAGAGAAGTCCTGAAGTAGTCCCTCCATCTGTCCAGGCCTTAATAATAAGGGTAAAGACGTGTTCTTCTTCGACTCAGTATCTGATTCATTAAACGTATCCTATAGTGTCTATTAATCGTTTTCACTCTTCTCTTTCATCCCCTTTCTAGATAGCGAACTTTAATAAATATTAAAAAATACTACGTAAAGATAGTTTTCGTGAAAAGTATATATGAATAAAATAATTAATATGTGGAAAGTCAGTCAGTCAAGTCAGCGAGTCAGCACAGGTTGAGAAACGCTAGGGTACTTAGCGTCGTGCGGTCCGGAGGGACAGGTAGTGGTTGAGGGTCTCAAGTGAGTTTGAGTACAGGTAGCTCAACCACTACGGTAGGTCGGTAGAGTAGGAGACAGTAGGGGAAAAGGAGGACGGGGATTAGGGAGGGTCGTAGTCCCAGAAAAGGTCACTCAGTTGAGAAACGTATTCCACCGGTTTCATGACCTCAAAGTCGAAATCGTAGTCAGGAAGGTTACTTGTGGGTCCTGACTAGAGGAAATCTTACCTGAGCAACCTAGAGGAACATCAGGTTCCCTGAGAGTTCTCAGAAGAGGTTGTTGTATCAAGTTTTTGTAGTCAAGAAACCACGAGTCGAAAGAAGTGTCAGGTTGAGAGTGTAGGTATGACTGGTGACCTTTTTAGTATCGGAACTGATCTCTGCCTGGAAACAACCGTTTCATTACAGAGACGAAAAGTTGTACGATAGATCCAACCAGTATTGAAAAGAAGGTTCCTCATTCGTAGAAAATTAAAGTACCAACGTTAGTGGTAGACATCACTAAAACCTCGGGTTTTTTTATTTCAGACTGTGACAAAGGTGACAAAGAGGTAGATAAAGGGTACTTCACTACCGTGATCTATTGTACTAGAAGTAAAAGACTTACAACTCGAAATTCGGTTGAAAAAGTGAGAGGAGAAAGTGAAAGTAGTTCTCCGAAAAATCAAGGAGAAGTGAAAGACGGTATTCCCACCACAGTAGACGTATAGACTCCAATAAGTATAAAGAGGGCCGTTAGAACTAAGGTCGAACACGAAGTAGGTCGGGTCGTAAAGAGTACTACATGAGACGTATACAATTTATTCGTCCCACTGTCATATGTCGGAACTGTATGAGGAAAAGGATAAACCTTGGTCAGACAACAAGGTACAGGTTAAGATTGACAACGAAGGACTGGACGTATATCCAAAGAGTTCTCTGTCCACTCCACCAGACCATAAGGATAGACAACTTCTTAAAATGAGAGTATGATTATGTCATACATATGAAATTTAATGTGTGTTATTATCTTAACAGTGACGATACTATTTTTACTTATGTTTACGTTCACGATTATAAAAGGGGTAATTGAGGTCAACACGTGTTGGTCCTATACCACGAACGGAGGGAGGTCATAGGTACAGAAACACATAAAGGGAGGGGAGTTCACACCCGTCCTGGACACTGGAAAATCGGACATTTATATAGTTTCCACCACCCTGTAATAAGAACACCAACACAATGTCATATACCGTTTCCACTTTTACAGTAATTCTAGGGATTAGTCGACTGTAATTAACGAGTCTTCCCTCTAATAGGACCACTTGGACAAGATTAATATTCGGGAAATTTTCTCCCGGACACAGAAGGGACTTTAGTCTCTGAAGTTCATCGTCTGTGGGGTATAGAGACAAAGACCGAAAGTTCCTTGTTTGACGATACTTAAGTGTCGGTGTTTAAGAGGGATCAGTTCGTAGGTCTACTATTACGGCGGGTCGGGTGTGGATCTGGAGTCGGACACTCTCGGACTCGTTCCTACGTCGATTCTACACAGACCTGAGGACTAGGTGCCTATAATACTCTGTCGTTCACACACAAGGTTCAGTGACACAACATCATTAAACGATGTGTCACTGTATTTTACTTATGTGGTCTCCCACCAGAGACATGGGGGAACAGAAACATCTTAAATAAAAGATCATTTTTTAGACTCGTGGTTCGTGATCCGTAAGACGAGTCGTGAAATGGAAATTCTACAGTAAATTAGGAGGGATGTAATACCTCAATCATAAAAACATGGATCAACCCTCACTATTTAGACTCTAATCATCCTAATTCGTTAGAAGGGGTCCCATGTGTCAGTTTTTACTTTCAGTCCCCAGAACTGGGAGTCGAACCTCGACTCTTATTTTGGTCAATGAGAGAAGGGAAGAAGACAACGTAGGTCTACTGTATGTCTTCTGTTATTACCATCTGAATAAAGGGTACCGAAACGGATGAGCACTTTACGACTAATACATGTTGATGAGATTTATACTTTTAAACGTGTATAGTCTAACGGGATAAGAACGGGTGTTAAACTGATTCTATTATTGTTGTTTTACGAAAAGTAAATTCCCTAGATCAGGTGTTGGTAGAAAAAAGAAAACGAAAACTTCAAAGTTAAAATATAACGTTATATCGACTAATTGTTACACTCAAAGTCCACCTGTCGTTTCCCTGAGTCGATATGTATATGTACATAGGTAAGAGAGGGTTTGAGAAGAGGGTAGGTCCGACGGTGTAATGTAACTCGTCTCAAGAGACACGATACGTCATCCAGGAACCAATAGGTAAAATTTATATCGTCATACATACACAACTAGGGTTTGAGGGTCGATAGGGAAGGGGGACAGGAAGAGGGATCGTTGGTATTCAAGTAAGATATTCAGACACTCAGAGTGTTTGTACAAAATTATGATTCAGTGAACGTCACACAAAAGAAAGGTGTAAAAAGATCCCGTCTCGATTGTCGAACAAGAGAATTCCTCTCTCGACTTTTAATAAAAGAGGAGACATGGAAAGTCCTACGACTGTCCCGTAAATTACTTCCTGATGAGATGTCTACATTTTACTCTCTACCAATTCACAGGTCCTTATTGTTATCGTCCTTCGAAAATGGTAGGGTCCAGATTTCCTTGTTCCTGTTCCCTAATACAATGCTCTCTCATTTCGACATCTTGGGTAGAGGAAAGGGGTGTGGGTCCTCGACATCGTTGTTTCCTTGTGTCTAGGATGGTGTTGGAGTCGTACCGTCCCTCCCTCGTCTTCATCTACGGGACTATGAGGGGAGAGGACTACCACGAAGGATAATATCCTTCCCTCAGTCGGAAAGTGATGGAAAGACGACCTAAAGGTAAGTACGATAAGTGTGACAGGACTTATGTAAATAACATCGTGACTACGTAACACAGGTTTTGAGAATTGAATTGTCACCTAAGACATCTACATCTTCAATGAGTACTCTTACCCAGACACACTCTTGGTAGACAGTCTGGGTTTTTTATATAACTCCACCCCTCAAGTTTGTCAACTTATTAACTCATAGTCACCTCGAACCTCGAGAACCTTCGTCAAACTATACTGGAGGGAAAGTAAGATAACACTACACGACTATTTCATCTTGTCACACGGCGCTTGACGACGAATGGCGTTTAGTCGAAAAGTGGACAGTTGTCGATAGGATCGTCGACGATAAAGACGTAAAGGTACAAGGTTTGGAACGTTTAGGTAGTGATTAGTTGTGGTTCTTTTATCTCGTTTCATCCTTTTAAGAAAGTGAAAGTAGTTCTCCGAGAAATCCAGAACAAGTGAATGACGGTATTCCCGTCACAGTAGACGTACAAACTCTAATAACTATAAAGGGGTGTAGTTAGAACTAAGGTCGAACACGTAGTAGGTCGGGTCGTAAAGTGTACTATACGAGATATATATTCAATTTATTGGTCCCACTGTTATATGTCGGAACTGTATGAGGAAAGAGTTAAACGAAAAAAATTAATTAAATAAAATTAACCTCCGATTAATGAAATGTCATAATCTCATCAAAAATGGTATGTAACTGTACTTAGTCGGTACCCATATGTACACAAGGGGCAGGATTTGTGGGGGGAGGGTAGAGGGAGGGGTAGGGTAGGGAGTCCCAGTAGGGTCACGTGGTCCGGACTCGTGGGACAGAGTACGTAGTTTGGAACTGACCGTTAGACAAAGTGTATACTATTATATGTACAAAGTCACGATAAGAGAGTTTAGTAGAGTGGGAGCGGAAGAGGGTGTCTCAGGTTTTCAGACAAGAAATGTAGACACAGAGAAAACGACAGAGTATATATCCCAGTAATAATGGTAGAAAGATTTAAGGTACATATACACAATCATATGATATAACCACAAAAAGAAAGACTGAATGGAGTGAGACATATTATCCGAGGTCAAAGTAGGTGGAGTAATCTTGATTAAGTTTACGTAAGAAAAATTACGGATTCATTATAAGGTAACACATATACATGGTGACGAAAGAATAGGTAAGTAGACGGTTACCTGTACATCCAATGAAGGTACGGGACCGATAACATTTGTCACGACGCTACTTGAAACCCCACGTGTATAGAGAAAGTTAAGACCAAAGGAACCACACATACGGGTCGTCACCCTAACGACCCAGTATACCGTCAGGAAAGGGTTAAACCTTCGTCAGACAACAAGGTACAGGTGAAGTTTGACAACGAAGAACTGGACGTATGTCTAAAGAGTCCTCCGTCTATTTCACCAGACCATAAGATGGAATTTCGACCGAATTTTGAGTTGTAAGTTTTTTACTTCTAGTACCGTAGGTCAGGGTAGGGAAGTACCGTTTATCTACCCCTTTGTTACTTTTGTCACTGTCTGAACTGAAATAACCCGAGGTTTTAGTGACGTCTACCCCTGACGTCGGTACTGAAATTTTCTGTAAACTAAGAACCTTCTTTTCAAGACTGGTTGGATCTGTCGTATGATTTTTCGTCTCTGTAACGAAACGATTGTTTCCAGGTAGATCAGTTTCGATACCAAAAAGGTCATCAGTACATACCTACACTCTCAACCTGACACTTCCTTCGACTCACGGTTTCTTAACCACGAAAACTTGACACTACAACCTCTTCTGAGAACTCTCAGGGAACCTGACGTTCCTCGAGTTTGGTCAGTTAGGATTTCCTTTAGTCAGGACTTATAAGTAACCTTTCTGACTACGACTTCGACTTTGAGGTTATGAAACCGGTGGACTACACTTCTTGACTGAGGAACCTTTTCTGGGACTACGACCCCTTCTAACTTCCGTCGTCCTCTTCCCCTACTGTCTCCCACTCTACCAACCTACCGTAGTGACTGAGTTACCTGTACTCAAACTCGTTCGAGACCCCCAACCACTACCTGTCCCTTCGGACCGTACGACGTCAGGTACCCCAGCGTTTCTCAGTCTGTACTGACTCGTTGACTTTTTTTGACTCCTTTTAAGAAGTAAAGGTGTAAACGGGTCGACCAATGTAACACAGGACCACTCCTTCCTGAAAACGTCTTGTATCACCGTCCGTTTGGTGGTCGTGAAACAAACCCGGGACGGTGGATGAAGGTCCACTACCCGGAGGAACCCGTACAGGGTTTCGAATCGTCGTTGAATGGATTCGATTCGGAATGAGAGAAGGAGTCAGTTTACCTCTATTATCAGGAAAGGGAATAAGGTCTACTAAGTAAGTAAGTAAGTCGTTTAGAACCTAGGGGATCTGTCAGAATTGTTAAGTGTAAAATTTTTTTTTACAGTAGTTCCTCGTTTTGGTCCGAAAGGGACCACCGAGTCACGGTTTCTTAGACAGACGGTCACACCCTTCATGTATAAACTAGGGACCAGGTCCTTCTAGGGTATACGGTACCTCGTTGATTTGGGTACGTGGTGTTGATAACTCGGACACGAGACCTCGGACCCTCGACGTTGATGACTTACTCGGGTGTACGTCTTTGATGACTTCGGACGTGATGACCTTTGATGATCTCGGGAACCAGACGTTGTTCTCTTCCGTGGTGTTACTCTTCGGGTCGGTGACGTTATCTCTCATCGGGGACGAGCGACGTTGATCTCTTTCCGGACGTGTTAGAGTTTCTAGGTCACAACGGTTTTTATTTGTCTGTTTATATATTAAAACTTTTTTCCTCGTTTTGGTCTTAAAAGTTTTGGTAGAGTTAAAATTCATAAGTTTGGTAAATCAGGAACTGTCACTATTAGTAAACGACTTATCGAAATTTACGGTCGAAGAATTATGGAATTTATACACTAGTAAATAAATTAATATATACAGAGGTAAGTTCTGGATATTTCTTCTAAACTATATATGTATATATATATGTGTGTCATCTTATAATGAATATTTATATTAGTATTCTTTCTTACTTGATTATGATAAACGTCGTTGTACCTACCTGGATCTCTAACAGTATTATTCACTTCATTTAGTCTATCTCTTTCTGTATAATGAATATTATCTTAGATTTTTTATTATGTTTACTTGAATATATGTTTTGTCTTAATCTCGGTGTCTGTATCTTTTCTTTGAATTCCAATAGTTTCCCCTTTACCCCCCACGTCCTTGTTTAATCCTCAAACCGTATTGTATTTGTGTGACGACATATATTTTATCTATTGGTCGTTCCTGGACATATCGTGTCCCTTATATGAGTTATAAAATATTGTTGGATATTCCCTTTTATTAGACTTTTTCATACACACACACACATATATATATATATGTATATAGTGTGTATACGTATATGTATATATACATATATCTCTCGAAGGGACCACCGAGTCGATATTTCTTAACCGGACGTCACGTCTTCTACGTTCTTTGTACCCAAGTCAGGGACCCAACGATAAAGGAATGGGTGAGGACATAAGGACGGACCTCTTAGCGTACCTGTCTCCTCGGATCATCCGATGTCAGGTACTCCAGTTCTTCTCAGTCTGTCCTGACCTGTCGATTGTGTGTGTGTGTGTGTGTGTGTGTGTGTGTGTGTGTTTAGTGAAACGACATCTGGACTTTGATTGTGTTGTAACTTTTAGTTTTTTTTTTTTTTNTTTTTTTTTTTTTTTTTCTGGATGAGAGACACTTCGTGGTACGGTTAAAGACCTCTATGTCTCAAGTCACAGAGGTGGTATTCTCTTAAGTTTCACACTACTCCTTTGAACTAGTGTCGTATATTCGTCTGTCTATATAGAAATTTCACGTCCTTATGACCTTTTTCTTTTTAGACATCCTGTGGGTAGGACCCGATATTCTGTACCTTTGATATGAGTCTAAGCGTAAAGACTATCAATTAGACTGAGGGACTTGAACTTGTTCTTTTTTTATTAACACAAAGACACCAGGTCCGTTCTCTATCACCAGGACGTCACGTCACTACAACTGACATTCTCTCGTTTCGTCAGAAAACCTCCGATCTATCATACAAAATGTCATTTGATACTTTCGGAACTATAGTGTACCCCTTCTTCTCTTTCCCTTCCCCCTAATCATAAGGAGAGACTAAAGAACGAACTCATTAGAATAATTAAGGGGAGTAGTCGGGATGTCCCATCCATAAGAATAATTGTAAAATGAGTCTCGAAGTTCTATTCATCGATCGTTCCAGTCCCGGTACTAAGTATGGGTGTCGGACTAAGGTTTCGGGTACGAAAACATGATGTTTGGGTAGGGGGAGGTCTTAGAAGTATAGTCAGAAAGATACTTTGGGAGAAAAATCTAAGTTTTCAGACGAGGGACCTAGTAATCTACACTGTTCCCTTTTCTTTCCCATGTCGTCCTAACCTCTCCTGTCTCCCTTCCTCTTCACACCCCGACGATTGGTCAGAATAGAGGGAAGGTAGTAGACGTAGGGAAGGGGTGGAGAGAAGAGATGGTCGTCCACGTACTAAGAACCCCGAGTCCCGGGAGGACTATTAGACCAGGAGAGATATCCTTAGTTGCGTCAGTCAGAGACGTAACCGGGGACTGTCAGATAAACTACCCCAAAGAGTGTCGTAATGGTCCAAACCCCTATAAATTACACGAGGTTTCCCTTACCAAATTCTCTAATCTTAGTTCTTTGAGATCAAACGACAAACGAATGGTCGTAAGAATCCGAGGTAAGAGTGAGCTCAACAGTACACGTTCCGTCTTAAAAGAAAGACCGGTTTCGTCATAGAACTGTTCACCCACCCTCGATAAAATCGGAAGTCTCAAAGGAGACCTAGATGTGTCGTCAAAATTTAAAAGACCCCCGTCTCACCTTTCCGAAAGAAAGAGGTAGAAAAGGTACTACGAGACGAGGGTTTCTGACCCCAGATNTAGTTGCGTCAGTCAGAGACGTAACCGGGGACTGTCAGATAAACTACCCCAAAGAGTGTCGTAATGGTCCAAACCCCTATAAATTACACGAGGTTTCCCTTACCAAATTCTCTAATCTTAGTTCTTTGAGATCAAACGACAAACGAATGGTCGTAAGAATCCGAGGTAGGAGTGAGGTCAACAGTACACGTTCCGTCTTAAAAGAAAGACCGGTTTCGTCATAGAACTGTTCACCCACCCTCGATAAAATCGGAAGTCTCAAAGGAGACCTGGATGTGTCGTCAAAATTTAAAAGACCCCCGTCTCACCTTTCCGAAAGAAAGAGGTAGAAAAGGTACTACGAGACGAGGGTTTCTGACCCCAGATCACCAAGTCTACTGTCCTACCACAGTAGGTACCTGATTTCAAGACGTAGTAGTTACTAAAGGTTCCATCGTTTCCACAATGGATCGTCATTGTCTCGGGTAACCGACGAGTTGGGAAAAAGATTAGGACTACACAGAGTAAAGAGAAGAAGTTGAATAGACAAATGATGAAGAGGTTTAACGGTTTCTTTTATAGTTTATTACGATTGTCGGGTCTAAACTCTACTCAAAGATTATGACCTGTGTGACATCCACAGGAGTCGTCCTGAGTGAGAGACTTAAATCGGACACCGTAAACAACTCGGAAACCTCTGGATCCTCTACAAAACACTCTAAAGGATTCCTGTCTTAAGATTGAACACTTGAGAAGACGACAGTTATTCATCCTCTCCTTAAAAGGAACAAGGTGTCTTATCCACCAAAGTTCCTTTCAATAGTTATGTTAATAGATTTTGTAAATCTATTAAAGTAAGGTAAAATATTATTCTTTATATAACGACACTTATCCCCCCTTTATGAAACCGGATTGAGAATTAAGAACCCCGTGACATACAAAATTCTTTTTACATTGGTCTTGAGAAGTCGTAAAATCGGACTATACGTGGTTTTCCAAAAGAAAAGAATAGGAAGATAAACACACATCTAACAATGGAAAAAACGTCGTCTCAAACACAAGAATCAGTCAGTGTTTCTCACTTTAAGACTGAAGAAAGACACGTGTCATTGGAGGATACAATCTTTAACCTATAAGACGTCGACAACTTTTCTCCAGAAAACACCCGTCGAAGGACTTAGGAGAGGTTCCAGTTCCAGACTAAAGGTGAGTGTTAAGACTTTGAGAGGAGTGACTGATACCTAATTATCGAAAGAACATGAATTTAACGTAGCAGATGTTTTCTTTCTACTATTACAGACGGGGGGTGGGGTAGGGGGGGAAAAAAAAGTCAGTTACTCTGTCAGACTTTCGTGAACCTAACGAGATACCCTGGATAAAATCTTTACGAAATAATCGTCGGCCCGGTCTGTCTACGGTGTTTCCGAGTTTACGACTCTGAAGTTTATTACTTTTGGGTCGAGAATCGAGTGAAATAGGTTTGAGATATGAACTTTGAAACCTGAATAAATTGAATATTGGTCCACTCTATGAAGAGAGTTGAAAGTAGTAACCGTATTTCATCATGGACGAAATATCTCTACAAGAGTCTAATTTCCTTCTTTACGTCTGTTGAGTTCGTCGTATATTACGAGTCCTTTGTATCCGATGTAATGGACATAATATACAATAATATCTAGTAAGTAATTCTTCAAAAAACCGGTCCCCGGTTTATTTTACTTTACATGTATACAAGAGACTCCATGACGGTTTTTGTCACAGTTTAAAAGGTTCTTTTTTATACTGATTTGGACTTTCTACACCACTATGATAGACACTAACCATTGGTTCTTTAGTAGACGTATCTATTGAGGTCGAGAATCACCACTTCCGGAGTAGAGTAGAGTTCCATATACGTCACAATTAAACTTGTAATGTCTACCTGTCACGTACAGTCAGTCAGTCAAGTCAACGAGTCAGCACAGACTGGGAAACGTTGGGATACCTGGTGTCGTACGGTCCGGAGGGACAGACAGTGGTTGAGGGTCTCAAATAGGTTTGAGTTCAGATAACTCAGTCACTACGGTAAGTTGGTAAAGTAGGAGTCAGTAGGGGAAGAGAAGGACGGAAATTAGAAAGGGTCGTAGTCCCAGAAAAGTTTACTCAGTCGAGAAGTGTTTTCCACCGGTTTCATAACCTCAAAGTCGAAGTTGTAGTCAGAAAGGTTACTTGTGTGTTCTGACTAGAGGAAATTCTACTTGACCAACCTAGAGGAACGTCAGGTTCCCTGAGAGTTCTCAGAAGAGGTTGTGGTGTCAAGTTTTCGTAGTTTAGAAGCCACGAGTCGAAAGAAACATCAGGTTGAGAGTGTAGGTATGTACTGGTGACCTTTTCGGTATCGGAACTGATCTACCTGGAAACAACCGTTTCACTACAGAGACGATAAATTATACGACAGATCCAACCAGTATCGAAAGGAAGGTTCCTCATTCGCAGAAAATTAAAGTACCGACGTTAGTGGTAGACGTCACTAAAACCTCGGGGGTTTTTATTTCAGTCGGTGACAAAGGTGTCAAAGAGGTAGATAAAGGGTACTTCACTACCCTGGTCTATGGTACTAGAAGCAAAAGACTTGTAACTCGAAATTCGGTTGAAAAAGTGAGAGGAGAAAGTGAAAGTAGTTCTCCGAGAAATCAAGAAGGAGTGAAACACGGTATTCCTACCACAGTAGACGTATAGACTCCAATAAGTATAAAGAGGCCCTTAGCAATAAGGTCGACACGAAGTGGGCCGGGTCGCAAAGAGTACTACATGAGACGTATCTTCAATTTATTCGTCCCACTGTTATATGTCGGAACTGTATGAGGAAAGGGATAAACCTTGGTCAGACAACAAGGTAAAGGTCAAGATTGACAGTGAAAGACTGGACGTATGTCTAAAGAGTTCTCCGTCCAGTCCACCAGACCATAAGGGTAGAGAAAGTCTTAAAAGGTGTCAACTAACACTAGGTGTGTCAGTTTTCGGAACCGTATCAGTTATTTCGTCTTTATCTACAAAAAGACTTTGAGAGAACGAAAAAGCTACTAGTTTGTCTACAACCGTTAAACTAGAGACCAAGGAGACGGAAAAGATTTAGGTCGAACTTGTAGACCTTCAAGAACCCGGTGTATGACAACTTCGGACCGAACCTCTTAAAATTCGTAATGAAATGATCACACACTCTACTCACGTTAACACGTCATCAAACTCGTAAGAAACAGTAACGGAAAGAAACCCTAACCTTACTTTTGACTGTAAAAGGTCAGGACACCGGCGACGTCTCAAAAGGTTTAAACGACCGTATAACTCACGTCGTGAAAGTGTCGTAGTAGAAAGTCTTAAACTTTGTGGAGTTGACCTTAAGGTAGTGGAGGTGATCGAAACAAACATCACTACGAAGGATTCCGGGTGAACTGAAGTGTAAGGTCCTACAGAACTGAAGTGTAAGGTCCTACCAAACGGAACCTTGGATTGTCTCTAGTAAGACAGCAAAAACTCTAACGTAGGTTTATGACGTAAAGTCTGAGAAAACAAATGAAAACAAATCGATGAGGTAAGGAAGATTCCCTAAGAACGGGTGTCATTATCTATATTACTAATAGACTCAATTTAAGTGGGTAAGGTCAGGTAAAATCAAACGACTAAGGATTTTACAACTGTAAGTGAGAACGGTAAAGGACAAACTGATGAATGTTAAAGGGAACTAAGTACCTGGATTGTAAAGTCCACGGATACGTTATAACGTACCTATCGTTGTGTCTTTACACTAAAATCAGTAGTCACAGGAAAATCGACTTCCTGAAGGGTTCCACTAAAGTCGGAAGGTTGAAAAAGGACAAAAGAGAAGGTCCGTTACTACCAAACCATGGAGTTCTCAGAGAGAACCGTTATCTAAGGGTCCGGACCAAGTAGTCTCCGTTTAGTAATCAAGTCATAGTGAGAGACAGGGAAGGGAATAATAGATTTTTGACAAAAAATAACTCGACACCAACCTAATATATTTCGACAACCGTCAAAGAAACAAGACAGGTAATGATCTTTGGGAAAATTTGAAATTTAACAAGGGTTGATAAGAACTGGAAAGAAGTAAAACGGAGAGAGGGTAAGTACGATGAAAATAGATCTCAAGTATAGTAGGAATCTGGAATTTGAAGGATTCCGGGTCCCCCAACATACTGAATGAATTTCAGTGTCTAAGTTAGGTGTCCGACTCAGTTTTTCGTTCTTGAGGATTGAGTAATAAGATCTTAGTAAAATGAAAGATATACCTACTAGAAAGGAAGGTATTTCTACTTACATTGAGTCTTGATGTTTGACCTGTACCCTTTACCGGATTCGATTTTAATTACTAATTATTCGTAATCGTTCTTCGATCATAAAGAGTTCACACTAGGAGATTGGTCATCGTAGTCGTGGTGACTCATTGAACAATCTTTAAGTCTTAGAGTCCGAGGTGGTTTCTGAATGCCTTCGTCTTCGGTGGTCCCTGCAGGAGAAGTAACCATTATATTTATAAATTCCGAAATTTAAAAGTAACTTCCTAGTGAAATTGGTGTACTATGTTTAAGACTGTAAATCATAGAAGTAACAATAGATCAAGGTTCAATAAAAGTCAATAGTAATAATGAAGAAAAAAGTACTTAATTAAACTAATTATTTTAAATAAATTTTTAATCTTATACTTCTACATCAACACAAAATTTTAGTTCAAAATTGAATCATCATTACTCGTTCTGTATTCGTAGTCTGTCTCCGAAGACCAAGTTCTACCGTCTCATCTTCCTACACGCAAGTAGAGGACACTCTCGTGGTTTCAACGTTAATCGACAACTTGTCGATAGTTGTCCTTCTACGATGTTGGGTGGTCTTTTTAAATGGGACGTAAGTTTCTTTTATTTCTTCCGTGTCGTTCTACCATCCTCCCCGTGTTAGTACTATTCTAGTTTAAGGTATGGGTGTCCCACCCACTGGGTGTTTGACGTCTCGTTATTATGATTTTTTTAAGAGGGTGAAAACATTTCCAAGACTTGACGTACAGTCCGAAGGGTCGGACACCTAAACTGTTTCCCTGACCATTAGGGTCATGTCCCATAGACTGGACCTTCTGGTCGTCCCAAACTAATATCCTGAAGTATCCTGGTCCCCTTTGTTTCTGAGGTCAGAGTTTCCCGTGTTTATTTTAGAACTGTTCTGGGTCTTCCTTCCTCGTCACTCAGGTGTCCTTTGACTAGGTTTTGATAGACGATCACAACCTCCCAGAGGACACCTCCACACCCAGTTATCCCAGAATGGTGTCCCTACCCCTGTGACCGTCGTCGTCAGGACCTTCCAGAGTGAACCGTATTCGGGAAAACCTTCTATGATAATTGGGACAGCATCTCGGACATCTAGTATCCCAACCCAGTGGAGTCCGGTTTGTTGATTGTCCTTCCTTCGTGTTGGGGTGGGTAGTTAACTATTAAATTAATTTTAAAGTGACTCTTTCCGGAACGGGTGGTCTCGTTCTGGGTCAAAACAAAACAAAACAAAACAAAAGGGGTGACGGTCAGGTAGGGTAGTTCTTCGAATGTGTTCAAAAAATCGGAGGAGGTTGTCTTCAGTCTGTCTTCTTCGTCTTTCTTGGTGTTAGGGTATCGATCTTGTTTCGGTGTAATGTATTGTAATTAGTCCTACTTTTTCGTATTTCAAGATAGGGTCTACTTCCCTGGTAGAGAGGGGAAATGTTTTCGCCCTCTTGAAAAAATCATAATAACAAGACGTCAAACACCCAGTGGATGGGTCGCCCATACCCTAAACTAAAATAGAACTAACACGGGGAGGATGGTAGAACGACACCGAAGAAAAAGAAATTTTACGAGGGTCTTTTTGTTGATTTACTTCACCTCCATCCGTTGAAAAGTCTTTTTTTTAACTCTTATTACTATCACTTCTACTAAGTACTAGAGTCCTTTTGTTACCTCTTCTATGTTATTTACAAATGATTTCCGTATGTTCTTGATCTCTTGTTTGTGTCTACTTATTATATGACGACGATTCAGTGAAGTCAGCACAGGCTGAGACACGCTGGGGTATCTGCCGTCGGGTGGTCCGAGGGGGCAGAGACCCTAAGAGATCCGTTCTTGTGACCTCATCCAACGGTAAAGGAAGAGGTTACGTACTTTCACTTTTCACTTTCCCTTCAGTGAGTCAGCATAGACTGAGAATCGCTGGGGTACCTGACGTTGGATGGTCCGAGGAAGTAAGAATCCTAAAAGGTCCGTTCTCATGACCTCACCCCACGGTAACGGAAGAGGTCTTATTATATGACCTTCTTTAATTATCGTCTTATTGACTCCGTCTTCTTATCTACTTACTGGACCTCTTGTCTTATCACTTTTAGTGATGGTGTCTTATCTTTTATCTTTTTTCTTACTTTTTTTTTATTTCCGTCGGATTCTCTGGAGACTCTGTTGTAATTTACTCGGTTGTAAATGTAATACCCCAGGACCTCCCTCTTCTTTCTCTCTTTCCTAGACTCTTTTATAAACTTCTTTATTATCGACTTTTGAAGGTCTCATACCCTTTCCTTTATCAGTGGATTCAGGTCCTTCGTGTCTCTCAGAGTCCGTCCTATTTGGGTTCCTCCTTGTGTGATTCTGTGTATCATTAGTTTGACTGTTTTTAGTTTTTGTCTTTATTTTATAATTTTCGTTGTTCCTTTTTTACTGTTGTATGTTCCCTTGAGGATAGTCCCATAGTCGACTAAAGAGTTATCTTTGAGATGTTTGGTCTTTCCTTACCGTACTATGAAAATTTCACTACTTTCCGTTCTTGGATGTTGGTTCTTATAATATGGGTCATTCTAAGAGGAAGTCTAGACTACCCCTCTAGTTTTCGTAAGGTCTGTTCGTTTTAAATTCTCTTAAGTCGTGGTGGTTTGGTAGAAATGTTGTTTACGATTTCCTTAAAGAGATCCGTCCTTTGTGTTTTTTTCCTTTTTGGGATGTCTTTTATTTGGGGTTTGTTAATTCTTTTACCTTTATCCTAGTATGTATAGTTATTAATGGAATTTACATTTACCTAATTTACGTGGTTGGTTTTCTGTATCTGACCGACCCATCTACTTTTGTACACGTACATATGTGAAGGTGAATGGTGTAGTGAGACGAACTGAGGGGGGTTCGACATACATTAATAAAAGATAACAATCTAATTAGTACAAGAGTAATACCGAATGTTGACATTAATAGAAAATAAAAAACAGACCGATAACTAACACTGTTGACTATTTGTAGAAAATGACAACACTAATACATTGATAAAGATTATGGTAACATAGTATTAACCAGTTCTCTTTTTATTATCTTAGGATATAGTGGTTTCACTTTTACTTTCACTTCAGTGAGTCAACACAGACTGAGAATCGCTGGGGTACCTGACATCGGATGGTCCGAGGAGGCAGGTACCCTAAAAGGTCCGTTCTCATGACCTTGCCCAACGGTAACGTTTGATGGTAAATTATCTTTTTGGACATTAGTGAAAAATTCTAGGTCCATGTATAGTCTTCATAGAACTTTAAAAAACTTTTTATGTTTACGGGTCTATAACAAAAAAGGAGGTTTCGAGGTCTATACAAAGATTACTCGTCAGTATAAAATTTTGTTGACCAAATATACTACTAGAAAATGAATATAGATCAAATAAAGTACAAAAGATAATGTATAAGTGACGAAAGTAAAGTAAATCAAATACAAAAGGTTAAAGAGGTATAGAAGAACAATAAGAAAGAGTTTAGAAATAGTTCGTATCATCTTTTCGAACACACACACACACACACACACATATTTAATAGAATCTTTTGCAGACTTAAAAACGGATTGATTTTTTAAAGACTGTAAAACTGAGGTGAAAGAACTGAATCATAATTAACTTACGATCTAAAGATTAAATTTTTTATCTATATGTTGTTCGTCGTTTCTAAATGACATATTGTGTCCCTTGATATCATTTATAAAACATTATTGGACATTACCATTTATTAGACTTTTTATTATATACACATATACATATTGACTTACACGTGGACTTTGTAATTCAGTTGATGTGAAGTTATTTTATATTTATATATAATACTTTTTCAATTTTTTTCCGTTTTTCGTTTTCATTTATAAAATTTCAGTGTACTTTTCTGTATTCATATTATGTCTATTCATTATTCTGTCTTTTTTTAGACAGAATATGACTAAGAAACTGAAAAACTCCGTCTCCAGTTAAAAGTATTTATAAAGTACACGTGAACTCTTCTCATACTAAGGAGTTGTACCTTCCATAAGGACACCATCTCACCCTTACTAACACCCATCCACTATCTTAATCTTTCCCCGTTCGTACCTTCCTTTCTCTGTTCAATCCTCCGATAATACTAAAATTTTACCACCGAACCTGGTCCTTCACTCATCACCTTTACCCCTCTACGTCAACTTAATACCTACATAAAAGTTTCATTTTGGTTCGTCTTAAAGGATTTCCTGACGTACACCCTCTCTCTTCAGAACGGACTCGTTGACTTTACCCAACCTGGTATCCACCTGGTCTAAACCCCAGTTTCTGAGTACCTCTCAAGTATAATGTATGGGTCTCCAACTCTTCCATCTCCTCTCCAGACTTGACTTCTATGTTTGAACCTTGTATTTGAACCCATAAAACGTGAACGACCACCAAAAATTTCGACATTTTAATCGACTCTTATGGATCCTATTACCAAAAGTTGACCCTCACTGACTCCGCCAACGATGACCTTACATTACTAAGGTGATGTTCCCTACCCTACGACGGTTTGTCCCGAAGGGTTTACCCCGATCACCATTTCTTGGGTGAACGGTTACGTCCTCAGTATTCTCTACGTCCAAGATAGGGATCCAGTCCGTCCAGGGGACCTTCTCCCGTCCCGTTGTGTGAAGTCTTAAGAACGGACTTCTTAGGGTACCTGTCTCCTCGGACTGTCCGATGTCAGGCATCCCAGAGTTTTTCAACCTACGTTGACTGCGTTGAATCGAACGTTCGCACGTAGCATTTTTCCCTAATAGACCGGGTCTTCACGATTTATCTGTAAAGAGGTTTCTTCTTTACTTTGTATACTTTTACACGAGTTGTAACGTATAATAATCTCTTTAGTTTTGATGTTCATATGGGTAGAGTGTGGTCAGTCTTACCGTTAGTGGTTTTTCAGATGTTTATTATTTACGACCTCTCCCACGCCTCTGTTTCGTTGGGAGAACGTGACAACCACCCTTACGTTTAACTATGTCGGTTATACCTCTTCTCATACCTCTAAGGAATTTTTTTTGATCCTGGTTTTGATGATATACTAGGTCTTTATGATGATGACCAGTATATGGGAGTCCTTTGGTCTTAACTTTTTCCCTGTACATGGGGTCACGTCGTGATAAATGTTATCGAGTCTGTACCTTTGTTGGATCTACAAGTGACTGTTTACTTACCTATTTCTTCAACACCATACATATGTGTTACCTTGTAAGAACGAGTACGAGTAGTCAAGTCAGAGCAGGCTGAGAAACGTTGGGGTACCTGACATCGGGTGATCCGAGGAGACAGGTATCCTAATGAGTCGATATTTTTCCTTACACAAACTCAGTCAAGATTACTCCATCTACTTGGATCTCGGACAGTATGTTTCACTTCATTCAACCTTTCTCTTTTTGTTTATAACATATAATTACGTACATATACTTCAGATCTTTCTACCATGACTACTTGGACAAACGTCCCGTCGTTACATCCGAGTCTGTATCTCTTGTCTGAAACCTGTGTCTCACCCCTTACTCTCCCACCCTGTTTACCTCTTTCATCGTACCTTTGTATATGTAATAGTATACATTTTATCTATGACCCTTAAATGACATACTGAATCCCTCGAGTTTGACACCGGGACACTGTTAGATCTCCTCACCCTACCCCACTCTCTACCCTCCCTCCAAGTTCTTCGTCCCCTGTATACATATGGATACCGACTAAGTATGACTACGTACCGTCTTTGATTATATTATAACATTTCGTTAATAGAAAGTTAATTTTTTACAAAATTAAATTTTTTTATTTTAACTCAATAATTAAAAATTTTTTTCCTTAACAGACCGGGTCTACAGTCATGAGGGTTCCAACTATTTTGTGATGGGACCCTTT
This sequence comes from Capra ibex, assembly GCA_006410555.1. Lineage (NCBI taxonomy): Eukaryota > Metazoa > Chordata > Mammalia > Artiodactyla > Bovidae > Capra > Capra ibex. The sequence continues at coordinate 115,871,102 of SJYO01020080.1, forward strand.
ACTCTTGTACTCGTATCGACCTCTTCTCCTCGATGAATCTCTGAGTCGAGAACCCGTGAGGAAGGATCCGTAAGTTCTTCTACTCTTTGTCAATTTCCTTACACTCCTAAATACAGGTATGTGATCTTTGGTGTAGATCTTCCAGACAATGTCTGATCTTTCACTAGTCGATACAGTTTACGAATACTGTCCAGTTCGTTCTACTCCTGACTTTTAGTCGGTAACTTAAAAAGTAGTATCGTACTAACTTTTCTGGGGGTGCAACTGTTCTCATCAAACGGTCTCACCACAATCGTTTTCAAGTAACTCACTGGAACCCGTTGGATGAATCGGAGAGATTCAAAATCAACGGAGTGAGTATTTTACTTCTATTAATGGACATAGTGTCTCAACGTACTCTATTACATTTGTTCCATGGTCCCGTGGTCGAGTCTTGACCGTGGTTCGTCTATGAGTTCTTTACATTCTAGAGGAAGATGTTAAAAACGTAGTAAAGGTTGAAGGACGTGGGGATGTGAGTGTATGTTTGGGTGAGGAAGTCACAACATAGTGTGTGATAGCATAATACTCTGTCAAGAACGTAACTTTGTGTGAAATACTTTCCTTGATATTAAGTTAATAGATAGTACTTAGTTTCTTTTTCTTTACACAATCATTGAACTCCAAAAGACATATTCCACTATTTCACATGACTCTCTGGGTCCATCGTTAAACTTTTATATCGTTTAGTGTTTCATTAAAGAGTGCTTAAATTCGTAAGAGAACAATTCAACATAATAAATACTTCAGAGTCCAAAACCTTGACACGTCGGATTTTGTCATTTGGGTAAAAGATTCAGATGAATATCGAAGTGTGTAAAAGGAGTACATTTTGAGAATATAAAGTTTGAGTGTCAGTTTTATTTTTTAGGAGTCTCTCTACAGTTTCCTACCTCTAACCCCTTATAGATCTCTCCACCTATAAGTGAGAAATTTTGGAAAATGAGATCTTTGAGAGTGACTATATATATAAAAAAAAGAGAACCCTGAGTCTTTTATTAATATAGTGAGATTAGTGACTTATTATTGAAATGTTTTTACTTAAATTCAAGTTCTCCAGTTTCCACCGATATAACACCCCTTTTGCTAGGTTTTTCTTCAGCAAGACATAAGTTAAGATTAAAAGTGTCTCGATTCCAGGGACCTTCCAGTAGTTTCATTACTCTGAAACACGATTGAGGGTCGGGTTGTGTTTGTTATCGAAAGTCGGGTTCACCGAGGACTGACGAGATCTTTGAGTCTTTTGACTTCTTCTTAAGAGGTACTAAACCTTCAAGATCTATGAGCCTGAGTCAAGGTCCACTAAGAGTCCGTTGGACTAAGAGTATAGACGGTTAAGGAGTTTCGTGTCGAAAGTTAGTAGAGAGATGAAGAGATAGATGACATAAGGTGACTCAGAGTTCCTCGTGTGAAAAGAGTTTAAGAACTGAGTCTTTAGTCTAACAGTAGTTTAGTTACCGAAAAATGACAGCGACAACCAGACAGGACAGGTTTTCTTGTGAAAGATACAACCTTAATAGGTTTACGACGACCATATAAGATAGATTATACCTGTGGTAATCAGTGAGTACCGAAAACTTGTGAACTTTACATCGACCACGTTAATTTATTCACTTAAAAATTAAAAGAAATTAAAAGTAACAAAACTTAAATTTATCGGTATACCCCGATCACCGATGGTATAGTCTGTTGTGTTCAGTTCAACTTAAGAAGATTCCTCGTCAAAACCAAAAAAAATTATCCTCACTACTTGAACTCTCGGAAAATTTAATTTAAGAGACGAACTCCGAAAAAACGTGATGAGACCACCATGTTAAAGTCTAGTACCGGGACTCATTTATGTCCAAACCCAGTTTAAGAGTCTCCTCTAAAAAGAAAAGGAGGTAAATTGGTCACGGTCATAACTGTATACATTTAAAAGGACGGTAGGGAAGGACGTACCACCCGAATAAAAACATGAGTAAACGAGAATGGGAGTGTCTCACCGGGAACTCAAGGTTGTACGTCTTTATTAAATGATAATTTTTTATAGTACCTAAAAAAAATCAAAGTATAACTTAGGTTTTTGTTACTACGAAGAAAGTTGGTCATTATTGATTTTTGTTTACTTTACGTCATTATATTAAAGACTACCTATCATCTTGGAATTATCTATAACTTTCTCTTTTCCGTATGTAGTTTCCTTTAGTAATTGTTTTATTTTTCGTTGGATAATTCATTCTCTTTTATAAACATTTAGTATATGGACTCGTCCCCAATTATAGGTTTTACATACTTTTTGTATGTGTTGAGTTATAGTTTTTTAGTTTGTTAAAGTAAAAATTTACCAGTCTCTTAGACTTGTCTGTAAAAAAGTTTCTATGTGTATACCGGTTATCCGTGTACCTTTCTACAAGTCGTAATGATTAGTAGTTCCTTTACCTTTAGTTTTGTTACTACTCTATAGTGAAGTGTGGATAATCTTACCGATAATAGTTTTTCTGTTCTTTATTGTTTAGAACAACTCCTACATCTCTTTTCCCTTATGAACACGTAGAAAACATCCTTATATTTAACCACATCGGTGATACTTTTTGTCATACCTGCAAGGAGTTTTTTAACTCCTTTCTTGATGGTATACTAGATCGTTAGGACGAATACCAATGTATAGGTTTCTTTTACTTTTGTAATTAAGTTTTTGTACATATGTGGGGGTAAATGTTATCGGTTCGATACCTTTTTTTGATTTACAGGTGACCACATACTTACCTATTTCTTCTACACTCTATCTATGTGTACCTTATGATAAGTTGGTATTATTTCTTTGTTTAGAACAGTAAACACTGTTGTACCTCCCTGGAACTCCCGTAACTATCACTATATGTCACAAACCACTGACCACGATCTAAACACCAGAGGTTTCCTCTTTTAGAGTGAGACCCCGGTTTCTACGTTAGAATCAGTGAGTCTCGAAACACATCTAAAAAAATTTCACTTTCACTATCTTTTTTGAAGACTGTATCTATAGTCTTCTTCCATCTTCTCATGGGTGGAGTGATCAAGTTCGTCTCGTAATATATGAAAAGTTGACGACGACTCTTATCTAAAATTTTTATAGAGTTTCAACACTTTCAAAGTAGTTTACAGAAAAGGGTATTGTATGTAGAACTCGAATTTTTTCGTGCAGGAACTCCTTCTCTATAGCGAATGCTCCGGATACACTGATTCCGTTCTCTTACACTTTTTCTTTCTTACAAGTGGAGGAGGAATTTCCCTGGAACCGTAGGGATAGTTGGACGGATTCAATTGACAGAGTCGTAATACGATTCACTTTATTCAACCTGTCTCTTTCTTTTATGGCATACTAGAGTAAATATATACCCTATGTCTTTGTTTTGTTTTTATGTGTTTTTGTTCGAATTTCTATGTCTCTTGTCTAACCACAAACGGTCACCACCCTAACCTCCATTCGTTTTATCTACTTCTTTTAGGTCTTCACACTTAAAGGTCAAGATTTTATTTATTCAGTACCCCACACACACACACACACACACTCTCTCTCTCTCTCTCTCTCTCTTCTCGTTCCCTTCTGGTATAAACCAGTATCTTAAACAAAGATTTTCACTACCAAGACACTGGTGGATCAATAAAATTTCTTCCCTCCACAACTTACGTGACAATTGAAGACAGACTTATTTTCTTCTCTCTTTAACCTCTCTTTTTTTATGTAATTTTATATATATATATATATTATATTAGGAATATCCCATGTCCCGAAAGGACCTCCGAGTCTACCAGTTCACAGACGGACGTTACGTCCTTTGAACCCAAACTAGGGACCCAGTCCTTCTAGGGGACCTCTTCCTTTACGTTTGGGTGAGGTCATGAGAAGGACCTTTTAAGGTACCTGACTCCTTGGACCATCCGATGTCAGGTACCCCAGCGTTTCTCAGTCTGTACTGACTCACTGAAACGAAAGAAAAGAAAGAAAGAATATCCCATGTCCTTTCTTTTGAATTATGAATCACATAGTCAGTCTTAGGTCCGTACTTTCTCAACCATGTGCTATCCTTCTACTCTATCGTAGTGGGATCGGACCAAAGAACTTGACTCGACCTCGGGACAAACGTGTCCCCCTCTGACCTTCGATTTCTGTGACAAAGTACTCGTATAAATACTCGAAGACACACATTCTTCGTGTTTAAACCCTGAGTATTCACGTCCCAGGTTCGTGCCCAAGCAGAAATGAATACGTTTGAGGTAGGGAGACCAACGACCGGAGGTTACAGAACCTCGAATCTCTTGAAACTCCCGGTGAAAGGAACTACCCACAAAGGGACCACCGAATCTACCATTTCTTAGATGGACGTCACACCCTCTCGTCCAAGTCAGAGACTCGGTCCTTCTAGGGGACCTCTTCCCGTACCGTTAGGTGAGGTCATAAGAACGGACCTCTTAAGGTGCCTGTCTCCTTGGACCGTCCGATGTCAGGTACCCCAGTGTTTCTCAGTCTGTGCTGACTTACTGATTGTGAAAGTGAAAAGAAAGTACCACCGTAGTAAGACCAACGGTTACTGTCGACATTAGTGTTCCGTTGGGTTTCACTGATTCCTCCTCCGATTTCTTCTTTCTTTCTTTGTACTGGTCTGGGGTACCCCTACACCGACCTGTCCAACCAAAGATATACATTGACTTCTGAGAGATTCTATGAACCCTATACTCCCACTGATACATTGAGATGTTTACTGGTAGTAAATACGAACTTGTGTACATGAGTATCTATCTTTCTAAAAAGACAACAACAACAAATCAGTGATTCAGTACAGACTGAGAAACGTCGGGGTACCTGATATCAGACGTTCAGAGGAGACGGGTACTCTGAAGGATCCGTTCTTATGACCTCACCCTACGGTAAAAGAAGAGGTCCCATAGAAGAACTGGATCCCTAGTTTGGGTGTCGAGGACGTAAAGTCCGTCTAAGAAATGGTGACTCGGTGGACCCTTCTGGGTCTTTCTAAAATCAAGTATTATAAATATACTAGAGTGAAATCAACTCCTCTCCTACTCTTGACCCTATAAGTCTATAAGTCTAGTACTCTCTTCTTTTTATTTCCTTTTTTACATCAATCGATATAGGTTCCGACTTTGACTTTAACACCTCCTTTTGCACATACAGGGAAAAAGACTAAGTAAGTCTAAAATAGGTCGTCTACGTTTTTGACCTTTTGGGAAAACTTCCAATGACCTTTCAACATTCGGACAACCCGGGTTCTGTATTCTGGTCTTAAAAACGTCTCAGGTAAAAACCGTAGACCCAACAACCCGTAGTTTCATTGGTAGGAGACAGAGGTGATCCCCGTATAGTCTGTAATATCTGTCTATGGTGGTCGGAACCCAATTCTGAACCCAAACTCAGTTAAGACAGTTTCCATGTCACTTAAGTGAATTGAACGGTTGATACCCTAGGAGTAGACTTTTATCCTATACTATGTGAGGGTACTCTGGAATGTCAAAGACATTACAGTAGTTTATTCTATTATCTTTAAGACCACTACCTGTCTCTCCGGACCGCACGACGCTAAGTACCCCAACGTTTCTCAGTCTGTGCTGACTCGTTGACTTGACTTGACTTGACTTTCAGGACATACTTACATCCTCCCTTTCTCATACAAAATTTGTCTTAGGGAGACACAACAAGTCAGCGATTCAACACAGGTTGAGAAACGTTGGGGTACCTAACTCTGTGTGGTCCGAAGGGACAAGAAGTGGTAGAGGACCTCTACACACGTCGTTACTTCTGGGTCACGTCGGTTTTATTTGTTCACTTACTAAAAAATTTTCTCTTTTAATACAAGGTTCCGGTTTACATTGTTCCTGTGTACCCACGTCTCTTCTGTCGGAGCTCTCTGAACCATTCATTCCGTCTTGTACTACTAGTCTTTCTACAGTGTTTAATATTAGTCTTCTAAGTCTACCTAAGTACTGTCGTGTTTTCTCTTTTTGTCAGTCTAATAGTCCTTTTAAAATCTTTTTGTGTACATCGTCTCTTATCTCGGTCCAGTCTATGGGTTTTAATTTCTCTTGCCATTCTTTCCCCTTCCGTTTAGTCTCGGTTCACTGTCCCGCTCCATCACTTGTTCACAGTATCGTTTATCTTTCTTTTCCTTGACATGGGAAAGATGGAAAATAGGTGTCTTGGATCCCTTTACAGATTTACAGATCTCATCTCCGGGTTATGATTTACTTATGTATTTGGGTCTTTGTCTGAATCCTATGACTGTTGACTGAAAAGATTAAGTTGGTTGATTATCGGATTTAACTTTTCGGATTTCAAAGAACTTGAAATTACACGTGTGTACAGTGAGTCCCTAGAAGGTCCCACGGACCCCATTCAGACCCCACCCCGGATTCGTACTGACACGGACAATGATGTTACGAGGACTAGGTGCCTATGTAACTAAGTGGTCTATTAAATTTATTATTCCCGGAACTGAGTTGAGTCGTTGAACATAATCGAAAAACGATTCTGTCTTTAGATAATGTTTTTTCTGACGCTCACTTTTATTCTTTTCATAAAAGGTCCTCATTCCTTCAGTTCAAGTCTGTTCTTATTGTTAAGGACTTATCTTACTAAACCTCTTGAAAGGACTCCGTCTCCGACGGTTGTCGGGACACGGGTCTTTCTCCTCTGGTACCACCAAGTCTTAATATAACTATGTCCGTCTACACCTCCTCACGTTTTAAACATTTTCCCAAATGGGTTATAAGTCAAGTCAAGTCAATGAGTCAGCACAGACTGAGAAACGTTGGGGTACTTGGCGTTGTGCGGTCCGGACGGAGAGGTAGTGGTTGAGGGCCTCAGATGTGTTTAGGTACAGGTAGCTCAGTCACTACGGTAGGTTAGTAGAGTAGAAGACAGTAGGGGAAGAAGAGGACGGGAGTTAGAAAGGGTCGTGGTCCCAGAAAAGTTTACTCAGTCGAGAAACGTAGTCCACTGGTTTCATAACCTCAAAGTCGAAGTTGTAGTCAGGGTGTTACTTGTGGGTCCTGACTAGAGGAAATCCTATCTGATCAACCTAAAGGAACGTCAGGTTCCCTAAGAGTTCTCAGAAGAGGTTGTGGTGTCAAGTTTTCGTAGTTAAGAATCCGTGAGTCGAGAGAAATATCAGGTTGAGAGTGTAGGTATGTACTGGTGACCTTTTTGGTATCGGAACTGATCTGCCTGGAAACAACCGTTTCATTACAGAGACGAAAAATTATACGACAGATCCAACCAGTATTGAAAGGAAGGTTTCTCACACAGAAAATTAAAGTACCGACGTTAGTGGTAGACGTCACTAAAACCTCGGGTCTTTTTATTTCAGTGGGTAACAAAGGTGACAAAGGGGTAGATAAAGGGTACTTCACTACCCTGGTCTACGGTACCAGAATCAAAAGACTTGTAACTCGAAATTCGGTTGAAAAAGTGAGAGGAGAAAGTGAAAGTAGTTCTCCGAGAAATCAAGAAGTGAAAGACGGTATTCCCACCACGGTAGACGTATAGACGCCAATAACTATAAAGAGGGCCGTTAGAACTAAGGTCGAACACCAAGGAGGTCGGGTCGTAAAGAGTACTACATGAGACGTATCTTCAATTTATTCGTCCCACTGTTATATGTCGGAACTACCTGAGGGAAGGGATAAACCTTGGTCAGACAACAAGGTACAGGTCAAGATTGACAACGAAGGACTGGACGTATATCCAAAGAGTTCTCCGTTCAGTCCACCAGACCATAAGGATAGAGAAAGTCTTAAAGGGTGTCAAATAACACTAGGTGTGTCAATTTCCGAAACAGTATCAGTTATTTCGTCTTTATCTATAAAAAGACCTTGAGAGAACGAAAAAACTACTAGGTCGCCTACAACCGTTAAACTAGAGACCAAGGAGATGGAAAAGATTTTGGTCGAACTTGTAGTCCTTCAAGTGCCAAGTGCATAACGACTTCGGACCGAACCTCTTAAAACTCGTAATGAAATGATCGCACACTCTACTCACGTTGACACGTCATCAAACTCGTAAGAAACCGTAACGGAAAGAAATGGGTGACATCAGTAATGTTGCAAAGTCTTGGACTTGTCTTCAGTAATGGGTTACTACCTGAAGTAAAGTCGTACGGGATGAATAGAATAACGTATTTTCATTTTCCAAATAAAAGAAATCAAACTCATATAGTGATGTCACCTCAAATCACTGTTTCTTTCGACTATATTTTTATCTCAATACACACATCGTTCTTCCATCTTTACCCTTTGACATCTGTGACGTCTGTCTCTTAACAGCGTACTTGAGAGAGCAGAGGGTAAATGACCAGGGGGGAGTGGAGTATGGATAACAGAAGACACTTGATATCGTACACTAGACCCAAATTTCTCTTGAACCTCTTATGGAAGTAGAGATTATCTACTGGGATCTACACCGATGTTTCGTGGTCAGGGTTCGTCACCACGTCTTAGTTGGGGTTTAACTGACACTACTTTAAGACACAAGACGTTAGTCATTGAAGTCGTGGTCCCGTTTAGGGACACCCTATGTTGAGACTATAGTCATACTCCGAAAGTCTGGTAGAACTGGGAGAACGGTGACACGTTTCCTGTCAGTGAAGACTGGACGGGACAGTTTAAGGGTTTCGGTAGTACAAGGGTAAAAATATACTGACAAGGGACGAGACGAATACGTATGTTCTGTTGTAGGAGGAAAAGGGTACCCGTCTGAAACGGTAAAATTAAGGTCCTTAATCCGTAGGTATACAGTTTGTTCAAAAGGTCCTACTCAGTGATCGAGTATCTGACAAATTATGACTAACAGATGAGACGAAACCACAGAGACAGAGTCGATAATCGACAGTCTACTGTAGATGAGTTCATGTAGTCTCATCCTCTACCAGGAGTTCTGAAAATGAACTCCGTGTGAAACACTGTTGTTAGTTACCGTACAAGGTACGTGTTGTTAGAATTCCAGTACACACCCATGAATCTATAAGATTAAGTAAATGTTTGACTCGTTTTAGTTCGACGGTGAGAAGAATCATATCATCTCGTACACTTTAGGGGAAATCTCGTCCCCCAATTGACGTACGTGGGGGATTCTGGTTTTAACCTCATTCTTTCACTTCAACTTCTTCCAAGGACTCTCAACACTTTGGTCCGTCTTCTGTTTTTGGTTTTAATCGCGACTACTGATGTGTATTCATTGAGAGACTCAATGTCAGTACTCCGTATCCAGAGTCGATTCCCTCGGTAACTAATATTAATCCTTTCCTGTGTAATCTTACTCTGTGGATCTGTGTTTACCGGAACAAAGATCGTTTGTAAATTAAAGGAGTCTTACTCTAAACGTCTGACTTTACCAGTGATCCTTTCTAAAAGACTTCGACCGGTACTCGTGATGTCCAAGTTTCCCTATTACCGGATCCCCTGTAGACTTCCCCGTCGGAGAGATAGACATTCTTATCTATCGGTATCCTTTTCAGAACTCTACCCTGTGACAATGATCGTCAGTATGTCTTATTTTCGAGACCCTGAAAGGACTAACAGATCACCAATTTTTAGGTGAACGGTTACGTCTCTTGTAACTAGGGATCAGGTCCTTCTAAGGTATACGGACTCTCGTTTGATTCGGGCACACAGTGTCCATAACTTGGGACGCACGGAACCTCGGGTACGAGGTGTCGTTCTCTTCGGTGGTTTTAATCTTCGGGCACGTGACGTTGACCTCTTTCGGACGTACGTCGTTGTTTCTGGGTCGTGCCGGTTTTATTATTACTACTATGTAAAAATTTTTTCTTATTTTTGGGGTACCTAGAACATCAACTCCCTCCTTTAACCCCGAAAAACGGGTTACCACCAAGATTCAGTCTCAGTTGTGGCACCTGGAACTTGAACCCCGAATTAAACTGTGGGTACAACCGAAGAGGATTCCTAGGGTGAACCGGAGTTCTCGGAAGGATCAGTTGTACCTCTATTGCTTGTTTTCGGACTACCACATAACAAAAGGACAATGAAGACATTGTTTCATGATGTTTGAACCACCGAATTGTGTTATGTTTGTAATAAAATGTCAAGACCTCTAGACTTTAGGTTTTACTCAGAGAGAGATCCGATTTGATCCACGGTAGTCTCGACGTAGAGAGTACTTCAGAGTTCCCCTCCTAGACAAAGAAACGGAAAAAGTCGAAGACCTCCTACGGACATGGGGAACCAAGTACCGGAGAAAGGTCGTGAGTGTAGTGAAACTGGAGACGAAGGTAGTAACGTAGAAAAAGAGACTAAGACTGGAAGAACGGAGGGAGAATGTTCCTGGGAAATCCAATGTAACCAGAATGGTCCTATTAGATCTCACTAGAAGGGTAGAGTTATAAAAATTGAAGTGGTGTAGACGTTTAAGGGATAACGGAATATTTCATTGTATAAGTGTCCAAGGTCCCCAATCCTATATCTGTAAAACTCCTTGGTAATGAAACGGATAGAAGTGACTTCTACCACTATAGAAGTGACTTCCGGTTTTTTTAATCGTTTATAATTAGACTGGAAGTTCATCGACCATTTAGACCTGGGTTCCCGAGTCCCTTTTGTTGGACAACACGATTTTCCTTTGCCTAAACCATGTTAAACCAGTTAAATTTTGTAAAATTTTGAATGTATTAAAGAACGAGGTTCTTTGAGAGAGAAGTTTAGTAGAGTAATGTTATGTAGGAGTAGTAATCAAAGATTTATTTGGTTTGTTAATGTCATTAAAAACACAAGACTTTTGTACCTGTACTATCAACCGACGAGAGGGTTTTGGGAAAATGTAACGAAAGGTGGACTCATACTACTTCTGGTAGAGGTCTACACATGTAGACGTACGATGATACGAGACCGACTTCGAGAGAACTCCCGAGTGTGAGTCCCCTTACACCGTCCCTGTAAGAGACGAAAACAGGACGAGTCTCTTCCTACACCCACTCTCCGTCCCTAAATCTCGGGTGTCTTGAGGTCCGTCTTTCACAACTACTCCATAACCTCTAAAACGAAAGAATGTCAGTGTCAGGTTAGTCTGTCAAGATGGAAGAATTAGAGAGAGACCCGAAGAGACCATCGAGTGGACTGTTTCTTAGGTGGACGTTCCGTCCTCCAGGTTCAAGATAAGGACCCAGTCCTTCTAAGGGACCTCTTCCCTATTCGATGGGTGGGATCATAAGAACCCAAAGGGATCACCGAGTCAACCATTTCTTAGACGGACGTTACGCCCTCTGGATCCAAGTTAGGGACCCAACCCTTCCAACGGACCTCCTCCCGTACCATTGGGTGAGGTCATAAGAACGGACCTCTTAGGGGTACCTGTCTCCTCGGACCGTCCGATGTCAGGTACCCCAGTGTTTCTCAACCTACACTGACTTGTCGATTCGTGTCGTGTTGTGTTAGAGAGAGATACGGTAGGGTGAAGGAGAGGTTGGAGTACGGTGAGAAGTTCCGTCACACTATGTAACATTCTGAAAAGGGTTTATTGGACTAGAATGTTTTACGGATCCTACACATATTTTGTAGGGTCTTTAAGGTGAATCTTTAAGACTAAGATTGAGAACGTTCCCGGAACCTTAAACACTCGTTAAGAATAATAGACCGTTCTTACCCGTTCTGAGTAAAGGTGGAACTCGGTTCTTTAGTCCGTGTAGAAAAAAAACTTACAAAGAGTTTGACCACTTGAACCCGTTCAATGAATTCGAAGGGTCTTGGACATGTCATTTCTTAAGTGTCCAATAAACCTCTTAAACTATCCTAGTACACGTGTAAAGTGACTTGTGTCTCGGGTCTCAAATTATTAACACTTAATAGAAGAAAGGGACCGGAAGTACGGACAGGGGAGTTACGGACTGTATAACACTAAAAGTATCGACCCTCTACAACCGACTGAGACGTTTACAGTATTTTACTGTCACTCGTTGTGAACCATTTAGAGACGGTCCTTGGAGGGATGGATGGGTCAATAGTTGTAATACCATATTAATGTACCCGAAAGTCTCCAAAGGGACGGTGTTTCGAAGGAGATCAGAGGTTCCTTTACAGGTGTTTCTAAGGGGAAAGAAGTGTCATGGGTTTCTTTCGATTAGCAGGGGGTATCGATATAGTTGGTATCAAGGTGTTAACAGAGGTCCTTCACGAACTGAAAATAAGAAGTTCTCTTTCTTAGTACTGTCAAAATGAGGAGTCGTCCGACTCTGATCCTTACTGGGATCTATCCCCGTGGACAACCGACCTCTCAAAGAAATGGTAAGGGTTTCAAAGTTCAGAGGGACGTAGTCTTCACATGCAGTGTGCGGTGTCCGGTGTACGACGGCACTATATATGTAAATCGTGTACGACATCTTAGTCGAGTCAAAAATTCATGGGATGGGTAAAATAAAAACCGTTAAAATAAAGAATCACCGAGGTTCCTTAGAACCCTCATATATGACTGACCACGAGATAAAATAAGAAAAAAAAAAAAAATGGTGAATAGAGTTAAGAGAAAAATAAGAATTTCAATATCGTTACCCATGTCTCACTACTTGTGTGTCAATATCATCAAACATAGAGAATTAGGGGATAGGAATATAACGGGGAGTGGGAGAGGGGTGATCATTGGTGACCAAACAAGAGACATGGGTACTTAGACGAGGAAAAAAACAACATAATTGATCAAACAACATAAAAAATATAAGGTGTATATTCACTATAGTATGTCATAAAGAGAAAGAGACAAACTAAATGAAGTAAATCGTATTATGGGATGTTTAGGTACACACAACACCATTTACCGTTTTAAATTAAGAAAAAATATCGACTCATTATAAGATAGTCCCGAAGGGTCCACCATGTCACCATTTCTTAAACGGACGTCACGTCCTCTGAGTCCTCTACGCCCAAGTTAGGAACCCAGTCCTTCTAGGGAACCTCCTCCTTTACCGTTGAGTAAGGTCATAAGAACGGACCCTTCAGGGTACCTGTCTCCTCGGAACACCCGATGTTAGATATCCCAACGTTTCACAGTCTGTGCTGATGCATACGTGTATACATACATCCTAAGGTAACATATATACATGGTTTTGAAGAAATGGGTAAGTAGGGTAGATAACTACCTGTGTCCAACGGAGGTATGAACCGATAATATTTATTACGAAGATACTTGTAAAAGTTTAATCACAAAAACAAAAAAGGGTAATATATGAGTCCTCACCTTAACGAACCGGCATACCATCAAGATAAAAATCAAAAAACTCTTTAAGAACGGGTTTAGTGACTATAGAGAAAGAAAGACATAAAGGGTGAGGACTGTGATATCGTTTCACAGTTTAACACCGGAGATCCGGTCGTCGTAATGGTCTCGTGAACAATCTTTACGTTTAAACCCATATGGGGTCTAGACGATTCAGTCTTTAAGTCTCTTACTCCAAGTTTCTAGACGTGAAATTTTCGGGATCCACAGTCCTACCCCCCTGTGTACATATGGACACCGGTTAAGTACAACTACACACCGGTTTTGGTAGTGTTATAACATTTCTTTAATAAGAGGTTAATTTTATTTAAAAATCTTTTCGCAATCCACTAAGTGTACGAGAGTCAAACTCCAAGTAGTGAGACATTGGTAAAGGACAGATAGTCGGTAGAGGACTTTCGTAGAAGTGTTATATAGAACAAAAATCATCGAACCTTACGGTGGTTACAGAGGTGTCTTACGAATCCTTAGGAGGGGTGGTAAGGTTGACTAGAGTAAAATTAAACGAAAAGAGGGTGGGGTACATGTAACCGGTGATAGAGTAAGAGGTATGGGTGGAGGGGTTTGAAATCAATTTGACCTTTAGTGGACTCTCTATTAGATTCGGTTTACACCGTCACCACAGAGTCAACACTCAAGACTCGGTGACCATCATTCGATGAATCTGACGGTTACGATAAGACTCCAGTACAGGTTCAAGTCAATCATTTAGACCGTCCATGACTACCCATGATAACTCCAATATTCCCTTTCACTGTCGTTTCACGGGATGTATTCGAAATGGTTACATCCGATGTGTATCGGGTCCTAAAATCCCCTGTTTTGACTCCGGGTCCCTTTCCTTCACTCAACACATTTCAGAGTGTCGATCACTACCATCTCTACGAAGAACTTTGGTACTTATATGGGAAGAGTGTTCTGGGTACAAGGAAGGGAAACGAGAGGGAGATAAAGAGGAAAAGAACTGAGAGAGAGTGTGAACATCTGAAAGACGAGTAGTAATTGTACTAATGGTGTTTACTTAGTTCCTTTACGCCCACCCCACCACTCTCAGTTGTCTGACTCGAGGAAATATGACTCCTCAGAACTTCTCTCCTGTCCACCTTTGGTTAACGAGGTATTTTTACACGATACCCCCTAAAGGGACCACTAGATCACCAATTCTTAGGTGGACGGTTACGTCTCTTGTACACAAGTTAAGGACCAGGTCCTTCAACACCCCCGTGGATTCGGATACGTGGTGTTGATCTCTTTCGGACGTGTCGTTACTTCTGGGTCACGTCGGTTTTTAGGTTTTTATTTGTTTATTTATTCTTAAAAAATTTTACACGACACCCAGAAGGAGTAGTCAGAGAGATGACGTACTTTTATTTGTACGGAAAGAAGGAAAGGAAGAAAGAGAAGAGGAAGAAATGAAAGAAAGTAGTTATTTAAAAACAACCCATGTATGATTCAGGTCCATAAAAATATTCGAGTCTTATGTCGTAATTATTATGTGGGTTTTTTAAGACGGGAGCACCAGGAACTTAAGATCATTCCTTCTGTCTTTTGTTTATTAATTCGTCTTATACACCGTACAGTCTACCGTTGTTTAGAATGTTTCTGTTTAATTTGTCCGTTCTGTTTATTCTCCTCGTCTCTCCTCTTATCAACAGTGATCCTACCAGTCTCTTCCGGAGTCTCCTCCACTGTACAATCGTGTCTGGTCCTCCCTTCCCTCGTCCGATGTGCGTTGGACACTCCTTTTACACAATCCTGCTCACTTGCGTTCGTGGTTCAGGTGCTCTGTTCGTACAAGGTTTGTCGAAACCCCCCTATCCTCCTTGGCATATACCTCGTCTTACGTCCTCCCTACGGAACACATTTCAGGACATGTGGTAACACCCTTGAACCCTGAAAAAAGTCGGGACAATCCTTCAGGAAAGACTCAGAAAATTCGGGTCGGAAGGAATTAATCAGAGGTATAAAATGGATATCAACGTTGAGGGAACGGGTTGTTAAGGAAAGAAGGTTCGAGAGAAATGAGTCTTTCCAATAAAAGGAGGGGGGTAATACACTTCACCCGTTGGTGAAGTGTTCGAGTAGACGTTACGAAGGATGGGAAGGTGACCGGTGTGACGAACAAGTTCAAGTTTGTAATGACAGACGGTACTTTGGAAGGGGTCGGAGGGGTTCCATTTCAGTTACCAGGGATTAGGACTCAATGTGTGTTCGGGAACCTATACTTGGTGACAAATAACGAGTGAGTCGGTCACCAGTATCCGGTTACTACAGAGGGAGGAACCCCTGTCCCCGGAGAAGACGAAGGGAACGGGGTCATTACCTATAGGGTACTTGTATATCCCGAAACTGTCCATGAGGTTCATAAACCCTTTGCAGAAAAGATTACATCTGCATGAACCCGTGGATCCTCAACCTGGTATTTCTTCCGACTCGAGGCTTATAACTAAGGAAACTCGACACCACGACCTCTTCTGAGAACTCTCAGAGAACCTGACACTTATCTAGTGTGGTCAGTTATTTACTTTAGTTGGGTTTATGGGGAACTTTCCTACTATGACTTGACTTCAAGGTTATGAAACCAATGGACTACGTTTCTCGGTCGAGTAACTTTTCTGGGACTACGACCCTCTCTAACTCCCGTCCTCCTATTCCACCACTGTCTCCTACTCTGTCAACTTACCGTAGTAGTTAAGATACTTGTACTCAGACTCGTTTTAGGTCCTCTATCACTTCCTGTCCCTTCAGACCACACGACGTCGGGTACCCAAGTGTTTCTCAGTCTGTACTGACTCACTTACTTGATGTCGTTATCTTTTATCTTGCCCAAGGACCTTCAATTCTTGTTTCCTTCTTTTATGTAAGACGGTACTGACGTGAAAGAGGTTCCTATAGGAACTTTACGAGGTTCTTCAGGTTCTATGATGTCATGTATGTCCACCTTTTGGTTTCCTGGATATATCAAGAGTCTTCGTGTATCCTGTCATTCTCGTCTGTAGAACTCACAGTCGGGACGATGTGAAAATCGTAACCGAGACAGGAGGGTTTAGTAGACACATGAGTGGGGGTTCGGGGAATATCAATGAGTTTCAGAGGGTAATAGTTGGGGAAGTCTTTAAGGCATATCTAGGTCCTAAATAAAAAATAGAAAAAAAAAAAAAAATGGGTTGAGGTTGAACTACAAAGTCAAGAGAATGTCAAAAACCACCACGGTTTCGACGAGTATTAACTATTTTATTACTTGGAATTCCAACATCGTTATCTGACACGAAAGAATAGTCTTCAGAGACGGGAGGTTGAAACACCTGTAAGACCGAGGATTCTCTATTTATAAAATCTTCGTCTCCTTAGAAACCTCTCACGAGAAAACTCGGATAGTCTGTCCAGAAAAGACATAAATACATTCTGGTATTCTGGTTCCCTTCGAATAAGAGGGTTTAATGACACGTCAATTTATCGAGTCCTTACATACTTCGAGTTGGAATAAGGAAAAGCGGACAGTCACGTGTGTCTTTTGTTTCTGTTTTCTTGTATAAATATTAAATTTCTCTTTGTATAAACCCCTCCCCGGTCGTCACGAGTCCTATGAATCACTATCACTATCACTATCACAACTAGAGAGTCAGTACAAATTGAGAAACACTGGGGTACTTCACAGAGGACTCTTTAAACATACGTCCAGTTCTTCGTTGTCAATCTTTACCTGTACTTTGATATCTGACCAAGGTTTAACCCTTTCCTTATGTAGTTCCGACATATAACAGTGGGATGAATAAATTGAATATACGTCACGGTCCGATCTACTTCGTGTTCGACCTTAGTTCTAGAGGTCCTCTTTATAGTTATTGGAGTCTATACGTCTACTGTGGTGGGAATACTGTCTTTCACTTCTTCTTGATTTCTAGGAGAACTACTTTCACTTTCTTTTCTCACTTTTTCGACCGAATTTTGAGTTGTAAGTTTTTTGTTTCTAGTAACGTAGGTCAGGGTAGTGAAGTACCGTTTATCAACCCCTTTATCACCTTTGGTACTCTTTGAAATAAAACTCCCCGAGGTTTTAGTGACGTCTACCATTGACGTCGGTACTTTAATTTTCTGTGAACGAGGAACTTTATTTTAGATACTGGTTGGATCTGTCGTATAATTTTTCGTGTCTGTAATGAAACGGCTGTATCCAGGTAGATTAGTTTCGATACCAAAAAGGTCATCAGTACATACCTACACTCTCAGTATGATATTTCTTTCGAGTGTCGGTTTCTTAACTACGAAAACTTCACACCACAACCTTTTCTGAGAACTCTCAGGGGACCTGACGTTCCTCTAGGTCGGTCAGTTAGGATTTCCTTTAGTCAGGATTTATAAGTAACCTTCCTGACTACGACTTCGACTTTGAGGTTATGAAACTGACAACAAGGTACAGACCAAGATTGTACCTTGAACAACGAAGAACTGGACGTATGTCTAAAGAGTTCTCTGTGAAGTACCCCAGTGTTGTTCAGTCTGTACTGACTCTCTGGTTGTGATAGTGATAGTGATGGTTAGTGATAGTGATAGTGATAGTTCATGGGACTCGTGACGACGAGGCAGGGGTTTATACAAAGAGAACTTTAATCTTTATCCCAGAAAACAGAAACAAAAGACACGTGTGACTGTCCGGTTTTCCTTATTCAAACCCGAAGTATGTCAGGTTACTTCTTCACTTAGAAACCTTTTCTGGGACTACGACCTTTTCTAACTTCGGTCCTCCTCTTCCCCTAATGTCTTCTATTCTACCAACCTACCGGAGTGGTTGAACTACCTGTACTCAAACTCATTCGAGGTCACTACCTGTCCCTCCGGACTACTCGACGTCAGGTACCCCAGTGTTTCTCAGTCCGTGTTGACTCACTGACTTGACTTGACTTCACATCAGACGGTCCGAGAAGACAGGTACCTTAAGAGTTCCGTTCTTATAACATTATCCAACGGTACGGGAGGATGTCGTCTAGAAGGGTTGGGTCCTTAGCTTGGTCCAGAGAGGTGTGACGTCCGTCTCAGAAATGGTAGACTCGGTGGTGCCTTCGGACTCTACCCAAACTCAATAGGGTCGGTTACTAACGGACAGAAACCCTATGAGTGAACTAAAGTCACTCACAGACGAATAGACATTTTACCTAGGAACCTGTTTTGTGAAAATTCTTTTCAATATGTCGAATTATATTGAATTATATTGAAATCCGACTCTACAGTCGTTCTGAAGTAATAATAAGAAGGAACTAGGAAGGGGAAAACGGTATCTACAAAGGGAGTAAACCGTCTTATATGTTGATATTTCTTCGTAAGGGACGGTAGACATCGGTAGAACTGAACGCGGTTCTCGAGAGGACGTCTAAGTCTTTCCGTCCACCAGGAATGTCTCCCGAACAAGGGTCCTACTCATAATAGAGGAGGTTTTACGGAAGAGACTGGGAAGTAAGACTAAATCTTGGAAGAAGAAACAAAAGTGTCATAGGACAGGCGTGGAAAAGATATCGTTTCTATAAAAGTAACAACCACATCAAAGGACAGAGTGGAAAAAGGGGGAGGAGGTGAATGGTGGAGTGGAGGGATTTAATGTGATTTAACATTGGAGGACCCTTTTCTCCATAAGACGGAACAGTAGAAACATAGAAGTCGGAAATTGTGTCACAGACTGTGTATCATCAACGGATGTTTTACTACGTATTTACTTACTTATTTGTGTACCAAAACCACCACCATCCAATTACGACCACAGTTTTTCTTCCGAGACTTCTTTTACCAGTGTCACTAAGTCGGTTCCGAGTCTTACCAAAACCCTCTTTAAAAATTTCAGTGGTCGTAAGGTTTCCTAGAATGAATATTAGGTCACCTCTGACTGAATTAAACACCTTTTAAGGACATTAACGTTTCACACGTCTCTTGACTTTTATGTTTCTTTTTGACAGAAATTCCTGCCTGGAAACGTCATCAGGTCTCTTATACTATACCCCGAATTCCACTCCCAATATTATTTCTGATCGTAAAGATAAAGTTTAAAATCAAATGTTTAACAAAGGTTTATACAAGAGGTAACCTTTCCGTAGACCTGATGTGTAGTCTTTTAGACCCAAAACCTTTTCACCGGATCGGAAAGAGTCGAATAGGAGAAGTTAACATTTTACCTTTACTATGGAGACGAGTAGAGTTTCCCACCAACTTTCCTCGTTTACTCTATTCTATACATTGTCGATAAATTTTTAAATGTTCACATCGACGACCACACCTTCTCACTCACACCCTTCTATAATATTTACCGAGGTGTTTAATTCACTGACTTATCTAACAATTCTACTTCAAAAATGAGGGAGACTCGATTCTTATCCATCTTGTTCTGAAATTTTGTTACGATAGTACTTATTTAAATCACTACAAACGGGAGTCAAAAGAATAGGAATTTTAATCTCTCAGGATCACGTTACTAGGGGTTTAATGATAACTTGATGGTTTTAAGACCACCGTGAACTCTGTTCGTACCACTCATTCAAGGGTAAGTTACATAGATTCTTATGGTTTTGAGGAGTCTTGTCACGAGTCTGGGATATTTAGATGTGATGTACTCACGTCTCACTCATAGACCTTGTGTGACAGGAGACTGAGTACAATCTCGACTCGAACGACCGTCGTCAAGATTGGGAGTAATAGGGATCACCCGGACCTGGTTAACCGGTTTCGGAGTGTCTCCGACCGTCTCGATTAATAAAGATCTACGTTGAGTAGTTGCGAAACATGGAAGAAAACACAACTCCCGACTAGAGGACTGAGGGTAAGAAGGAAAGAGAAAATATATGACAGACACGGAATTAAGCAACGTAAAACTACACGGAAGTCAAGACTACTTAAGTTTCGAGACTCCTAAAATTACAGGAGTAGGTAGTCAACGTCACTAGAAGCCCCTCTTCTTTCTTTATGATAGGGTTAAGACGTTGATACACGGTTTAGACAGTGATCTCGTAAAGGTAACCTCAAATACAGTCAATCCGATGAAAATAATTTTCCTTAAAGCTACCAGAAATCAAACCCACTCAATCCATTCTTAAGTGGACTTATTTTCCTTCTTCTATAATCCCTAAAACGATGTCAGAGCCATAAGACCCTTGACGATTTGGTGGTCCAGAGTGTCTTAAATGATTTCTCAAGTTCTGAGTTATTTGGCAAGTCTTAAGTCTCACCGTTTTCACTGACCCAGTAGACCAGTCGGAGGATTCGTTGTCCCCAAGTGTTTATGGATAAGAGTACGAGATGGTAACACCGTTGAACACACCCGTCTTTGGGAGTCTTCTCCATATATGTTCTTCGTCTACAAGACTTCGGGTCGGAGGTCATATTTAGGTTGAATTTTCCGTGATTCTAAAATTCCTGAGGAAATACTTTTAAAGTAACAAAAATACGGTACGATGAGATAATAAGAAACTAATATCTTCTAGTAAGTTAATCACTTCAAGGGTTTCATGACTTTATTTAAATAGTTTTGAAGTCAAGTCAAGTCAGTAAGGCAGTACAGGCTGAGAAACGTTGGGGTACTTAGTTGTCGTGCGGTCCGGAGGGACAGGTAGTGGTTGAGGGTCTCAAGTGAGTCCGAGTGTAGGTAGCTCAGCCACTACGGTAGGTCGGTAGAGTAGGAGACAGCAGGGGAAGAGGAGAACGGGGGTTAGGGAGGGTCGTAGTCTCAGGAAAGGTTACTCAGTTGAGAAGCGTACTCCATCGGTTTCATAACCTCAAAGTCGAAGTCGTAGTCAGGAAGGTTACTTTTGGGTCCTGATTGGAGGAAATCCTACCTGACCAACCGAGAGGAACGTTAGGTTCCCTAAGAGTTCTCAGAAGAGGTTGTGTTATCAAGTTTTCGTAGTTAAGAAGCCGCGAGTCGAAAGAAGTGTCAGGTTGAGAGTGTAGGTATGTACTGGTGACCTTTTTGGTATCGGAACTGATCTACCTGGAAACAACCGTTTCAATCAACGTACATTGAAGAATCATAGTCAGACAGTCTGTCTCACTTCGTGTGTACAAGTTCTAACACAAAATAAATTGACCACCAAACCGGTACCACAATAAAACCGTCGGGTGAGGTCGTGAGAACGGACCTTTTAGGGTACTCGTCTCCTCGGACCACCCGACGTCAGGCACCCCAGCGACTCAGTCCGTACTGATTCGTTGAAGTGAAAGTGAAAAGTGAAAGTACATAACCTCTTCCTTTACCGTTGGGTGAGGTCACAAGAACGGACCTCTTAGGGTCCCTGCCCCCTCGGACCACGTGACGGCAGATACCCCAGCGTGTTTCAACCGGTGTTGACTTCGTTGAATCGTCGTCGTCGTCGTCGTCTCTCTGTGTCTCCTCTTACTACCAGACAAATCATCAATAATACACAGGTATAGAAAATTTACTGGATCTAATGTACGGTTCGACTTAGAAGGTTCTCGTGGACGGACGTCCATCGAATGTTTAAGAGAAAACTAAGTGTACAGTTTAGTCATGAATCCAAATATCTCGTGTATGAACGAACGGTTGTATTAACAAACACCTATACTTATTATTCTATAATTTTTCAGGTGTAAACGGTTAAACAAATGGCGAAGTATATAGTTTCGAGGTCTCTCGTAGAATTTTCGATTGGAAAACTCATCTTGTCCTCTTCTTCTGTTCAAAGGACGGCAAGAGAATCTTTGAGTACGGTCCCTTTAGTAGTAGTAGTTATGATATAGGTAACCTACGACCCCGAACTCAGTAGTCCCTCGAGACTCTAAACCATGGACTGGATCTTAATCTTCCTAAACAGTACCTTTTATGTACTGAAACACTTTTACTCTCCACCCTTCTTCTACCGACCCTACCATTAAAGACACTTACTTTATAAAAAACGACGAAGTAATACTAAGAACTCAGAATAGTTCCACCGTTTTTTCTTCCGATGAAAGAAATTATTTTATCTTGTGAGACCTAGTGATTTCAACAGTCATCCTCCTTCTTAGTGTCTCGTTCTGTTTCGTCGACTTGGTATCCTGGATGTAAAGGATCCTCACAAATAATTAATCATCAGAGTTCCATTGGTCGAAGGGTGAATTGAGACTGGGTTAGTACCGGTATGCCGAGAGAAGACCCACAATACACCAGGACGATACTGTTTCAGTTTAATAAGTTTGGTGTACAACGATTTTCCGTCCATCCTTGTTTCTTTTATTTGGGTCACTCATGTTAATTCACTTTTACTACACTAAATGTTCTATTCCGAGTGAGAAATCCCGAAGATAGGGACGGGGTTTCCCATTCTGTTACTGTAAGTCCATCAAGGAAAGGAGGATCTTTGGTGGGACGTTTGTACGTAGGACTGAGTAGTCTGAACTTTGACTGTTATTCTTTGTCCAAAATTAGAATATAAGGTTGATACTTGTTATCTGTTCCTGACGGACCCTACGACCTAACTCCTTCTCAGACTCACTCCTTCCATATTACTAACTAACCACTACAGACGTTACCCGTTCCTATTCTCCTACCTGTCCCTCATCATCCCCTTACGATATAGGTACGGTCCATAAACGGTAGGACCGGTTCTGGATTCTTTCTTTACGGTTTTGTCTCCATATCTTAGGAGAGAGAGAGGAGAGATTTCTGGACAGAGAAGAAGATAATAACTATAAACTTTATTACGGAGGTGTAAAGTCCCTTCTGAGGTGGATTCGTGTCCCTGGTCAAAGATATCTGTCGGAACAGTCTAAGAACGTATAGTCGGAGTTATAAGTGTGTCCCCTTTTTTTTTTTTTTTTCCTGAGTAAGACTACCCTCTCCGTATAGAAAGGTAGTCTGTAAAAAGAGAGGTCTTACTGAGAGTTATGGATACAGTCAGAAAGAAAACCGGGGTGTCCTACACCTCAAAGATTCAATGTTCATTGACAGTATCCGTCTCCCGATTGGGGTACCCCACTGAAATGTTTTGTCAGGGACGCACCCTCCCTTTGAGACTGTGTCAGAGGAGGTCGGAACGAGTATCACTTCGACAAGGGCTAGTCGAGTTTCACCTCCTGTTCAATTTTTATCGAGATCACCTCCCTTTGTGTTTTATCGACGTCACTCCCCTTTGAACCTCTTCTCACCTTTAACTAACGAAATTTCCGCTTACCGTTTTCCTTTTGTCATTTTCGTCTCTCAGTACCCGTTTCTTTTTGATACTGAACCACCCCTGGATTTTTCTCCTCCGTCCGTAAGATCTATTCCTCCTGGACCGTTCAAGAGGTATGGTCGGGGGAGGGTTTCTAATTCGATCTACCGTTCTACTATGACTTATAGTTTCATCTTTATGGTCGAAACTGAGACCTAGACTCTTATTTCAAGGGTAGTCTCCACCGGGGTGTGGTCTGGTCTCGTTGTCAGATATGTCCCTTCTTGACTTTATGGTGTACAGTCTGAAGTGTAAGGTACACATCGGACCATTGTTCACAAATATTTTATACTAACTAGTGGTACGTTAAACAATACAGTTAGTCAGTATCTCAATGCATGTACAATGAGAACCCGTGATAATATTTATTACTATACCGTTTGTGTCGATCTAAATTACCAGGAAGCGTAAGTCGATAATTTAACTACTGTGTTGTAGTCATAACTACTTGTCCTTAAAAGAGATAGTTCCTATTAAACATAGGGATACAGACTACCCGATAGAGCGAGGGTAAAAACGGTTCCGTAGTAAGTGTGACTATGTCCGTTACTTAGGTAGTTGTTTCTTCTTTGTTTATGTAAAAATTTTTTCTTGGGACTATTTACGACGAGTACTCCTTTGTCCCTAAAAACGTAGTGACTGTGTCTCCAATGTCTTTTACATTCGAGTGGTATTTTAACGGTCTTGTCTTTTTATTCTACCTAAGTCCTCTTTCTTAAACTTGGGTTCGTGTCGAAGAGGTCTTACACGACAGGTGGACGGTTCCTGTAGGAAGAAATGATGGAGAAGATGTTTATGTATAGGTTCAAGGAACTGGTTCATTCAACACATAATATATGACACATATACGGGATTAGAACCTTCAATAAGTGTTATGTTTAATTGTCTACACCTGGTCATTCTCTTCCGTTTTCCTCATAACTACGTTTTAAATTCCTTCTTGAGTGAGAGTCGAAGTACGTTCGAAGTGAGTGTCGAAGTGGTGGACACGACACCACGGGATTCTTGTTCACGAAGGAATTTAAAACACGGTAACGACGGACCAATCGCAGTACGAACGTAAAGTTTCAGACGTTTTGTCTCTTTTGACAAATTGAAACTATTGGGTTCTAATGAACTCCTAAGTCGGGAAAAAGCAACTATGGAATAATTGGAGGGTATTTTATCCAGGAGATACTTTACTTGAAAATTTTCCGAAACGATAGTATATCTAAAACTAAAGACGGGAAATTTTATTATCGGAACTACACCTCTTACCTTAAATCTACCTCTGAACCCAGGTAAATAGTTTATGGTGGTAACTTTTACGAGATAACACTTTCGGTCTTTTTTTTAGATTTATCAAAGGTAATGAAAAGGACCGAAAATTTCATCAATAACTACTGGGACAATGATCCTCCCGGAAGGATAGTCACTTACGTGTTTAAATGTGAAGGTCCACTTCTTTAAGACACAGTAGAGGGGTCTCTGTTTATTTCGATAACCAGACAGACCACTATCTTTACCTTACTCTTTTTTTTTTTCCAAGTTAATGAACCCTTTATTCGAACTATTCTATCCAGTCACCGGGACGAATTGTGACAGTTTTAGAGTCGAAAGACGAACAGGTAGAACGTTTACACAAAGACTGAAGTAGGTCTACTTTTTTATCCCAAAGAAGGACCTATTGAGTCTTGGTTCGGGAGGATAGAGAGTCCCTTCACAAGTTCAGTTTTCAGACAGATATTATTAATGACGGATCTTTTCCTTTTTACTAAAAGAGACTGATCCTCTCAAAGTGGTCATCGGTAACATTCGATCGATGAATCATGGTAACAAACCAAAAGGACAAAGTAGGACCTAGAGGTATGAGAAGAGGAATGTGAGTGAATGATCCGTCGTAACGAGTCTCTCCGTGTCTAACTGGTCCTTGTCGACCACGATACATCTTTCCGACTGACTGTCTCCTTGGAGTAGTGTTCCTTGATTTACTTTGATTTTCGTTTTCAAAACCTAAAGGGATTCGAACCAAAGTTTCCACAACCTCATTTAGATATGTTCTGAAGTCAGTCTTCAGTCAAGGACCTACTCATGAGTCCTCGGTGTGCTTCCAGTCTACACTACAGACGGGTGTTCCCTGGACCCACTCTCACAGGGTTCCACCTCGGTCTTCGACTTCTCTACTCGTACGTGCCCCCGGGTTTCCCATTCAATCCTACGGGTCTCTTCGGTTTCTTTGTAATATTTGTGTCCCTGTAACGTGCCCGGTCAGAGACCACTACTACTCCGTCCTCTTAGGTCTTGTCATAAACACTTAGACTGACCCTACGGTCTTTATGAAATATGACGGACACCTATCTAACCGTAACAAGTCAGCGATTTAGTACAGATTGAGAAACTTTGGGGGACCTGACGTCGTGTGGTCAGAAGGGACAGGAAGTGGTAAAGGGTGTCAAACGAATTTGAGTACAGGTAACTCGGTCACTATGGTAAGTTGGTACAGTAGGAGACAACGGGGGAAGAGGAGGACGGGAGTCAGAAAGGGTCGTAGTCCCAGAAAATGTTAGTCAACCGAAAAGCGTAGTCCACCGGTTTCATAACCTCGAAGTCGAAGTCGTAGTCAGGAAGATTACTTCTAAGTCCCAACTAAAGGAAATCCTAACTGACCAATCTAGAAGAACGACAGGTTCCCTGAGAGTTCTCAGAAGAGGTCGTGGTGTCAAGTTTTCGTAGTTAAGAAACCGTGAATCGGAAGAAATACCAGGTTAAGAGTGTAGGTACACAATGATGACCTCTTTGGTATCGAAACTGATATACCTGGAAACAGTCGTTTCACTACACAGACGAAAAATTATGTGGTAGATACAAACAGTATTGAAAGGAAGGTTCCTCTTTCGTTGAAAATTAAAGTACTGACGTCAGTGACAGGCGTCACTAAAACCTCGGGTTCTTTTATTTTAGACGGTGACAAAGGTAAAAATCAACTTAAGTTTGAGGTTCTTAACTGAACCTATCCCGTCGGTGTTTTGACAAAAGGTATTTAGTAAAGAACCCTAACCAATCTTTGTCGAGGGAAGAGGTACTAAAATCCCAGATTTAAAACAGGGGAACAAAATTTTGGAGGTTTAAAACTTGTGGATACTACCAGGGTTCCCGAAGGGAGTACTGAGTCGACCATTTTTTAAGTAGACGTTACACCCTCGGGATTCAAACTAAGGACCCGACCCTTCTAAGGGACCTCTTTCCTTCCCGATGGGTGAGGTCATAAGACCGGATCTCTTAGGGTACCTGACATATCAGGTACCCCAGTGTTTGTCAACCTGTTCTGACTCACTGAAAGTGAAGTAACACTACCAAGGTTTCCGTTATTAATTTGTTCTCATTTACTCGAATACACCCTTTGTGTGTCTTTACTTCAACGGACCGACTCGGTTCTGAGGGAGGACCGACAGTCACTCGGGGTACGACGGTCGAACACCAAAGGTCTGACTAATTCGGTATCCTTACCTCAGTAGACAAGAAAAGACGAGAAGTTCACGGAAAAGGAGGAGTCCCTGGTTATCCTCCAACGGAGGTCCGTAATTTAATCTCGTTAGTTATTCGGTACTCGTCGTACCGAGTAAATCTTTATCTCTGTGTCCGTAAAAAGATCTTTTTTGTTACTAATAGACAGAACTCATGTCTCTAAGTACCACAAATAATCTCCAGTCCTTACACTCTCAGTTGTAAGTTGTGTCGGTTTATGATTTGGTGGGGAACCCGGACGGTCACTAACTGTGGGTCCACTTGCCATGTAACTTAGTGAGTCTGGTCGTAGAACGTACATCATAGTTAAAGAAGAAAAAGAAGAACGAGTTGGGGTTGGAGATGAATCTCTAACTCTGGGTATCGACGGTGAAGACATTATAGAGACAAGGGTACGGTATATAAATGACGTCCGGTAGAGACTTGAAGATAGGGGGTGGGGAAAATAAGAATGAGGTAAACCGTCAGTCATTAGAGAGACGTGACGATTAGACTAATACAGTAAGGGGACAAATCTTATCAAATGTAGAGTCTGAACGGACGTCGATTCCTTAAGATGTCCTAAGAGACCCTAAACTATTTACGACTCCACCTATCTGAAGTATTTTTATCACTTTACCGTAGGACAGAGTTGACATTACAGGGGTCCTTCAATGTCTTTTGTGTTGTTTATTATTTATAGGTAAATTACTACTCATTTTTATGTTACACCATATACCTTTTCGTCCCCGAGAAAGGGTTCTCTGGTCCCAAGTTTAGAGTTGAAATAGTGAAAGATCGACTCACTGGAGACCTTTTAATGGAATACAGTGACCCTAAGTCAAAAGAAGTTTTACAACAATAGTTGAGAACGGATTGCCCAAACAATGCTCCTAATTTACTTTACATGAATCTCCTGAACCGGTCACTCACGGACTACGAATCTTTATTGAGTTTGTGGTTAACGTAAATTTTTTTGTCTATTTGATTGTCTCGTTATTCGTACATAGGTAATCCGTAGTGGATATCTCCCATCAAATGTACCTTTACCCCCTCAACACTGGAGACTGGACGTCCTGAATTTTGGATATAACGTGTCTCCCGTAAATGAGTTCCGAGTAGTACGTTGATGTTAGACCCGAAAAACTTGTCCCGATTTCTTAGATTGTGTCGTGTATAACACCTATGATATAGACTGGGACCTCAGGATCCTACCGAAAAGACAGAACTTTAAGACTCCAAGTCCAACTCCGATACCCAATACATGGATTAGACTTAAGATTTACTTTCACCAAAACATGGTTTAGGGTGACTAGGAGGTTTTATAAACCTCCCTTAATACTTAATCGTAAACACTTCAAGAGGTTCCAGGAATTTATTTTCTAGCGTAAACGTACAACCACAATAATGAGTAAGTAAATAGATTGGTTGAGAATGACTCTGGGTTACTACATGGGTGAAATTAAAATGTCAAAAAAAAAAAGGATATACACTAATTACAGACGAAATGGTGACCTGACACTCCAAAAAAAATTAACCTCATAAAAAAAAAAATGTTATATCGCAACCGACGATGACATGTTACTTCACTTAGTCGATATACATATACATATATATATATATGGGAGGGAGAAGTGAGAAGGAGGGTGAGGGAANAAATGTCAAAAAAAAAAAGGATATACACTAATTACAGACGAAATGGTGACCTGACACTCCAAAAAAAATTAACCTCATAAAAAAAAAAAAAATGTTATATCGCAACCGACGATGACATGTTACTTCACTTAGTCGATATACATATAATATATATATATATGGGAGGGAGAAGTGAGAAGGAGGGTGAGGGAAGTAGGGTTAGGAGATATAGTGATGTCTCGTGACTCGACTCGAGGAACATGATATGTCGTCGAAGGGTGATCGAGAGATCTGTGATAGTGTACTATTACACATGTATACAGTCACAATGGGAGAGTTAAACAGGGTGGGAGAGGTAGCTCGGGACACAAGTGAGTAGACAAGAGATATAGACACAGATAAGGACAAGAAGTTTATCCAAGTAGACATGGTAAAAAGAAGTATATATACTATAAACAAAAAGAGACAGTATGAAGTGAGACATGTTGTCTGAGATCTAAGTACACGTAGTGATGTTTACTGGGTTAAAACAAGGAAAAATACCGACTTATTATAAGGTAACTTTTTACATGGTGTGAAAAAAACAGGTAAGTAGACGACTACCTGTCAATCGTACCAAGGAAGGTACGTTCTGACACTCGAAGTATATCCATCTCTAGACGGGGTATACAACGAGGTACCTGATGTAGATCGAGTAAAGGACTGCGTAACATTCATAAGTTATTTCCAAACTATTACTTACTTTCCTTTGGTAGTCTATCCTTTTCATTTCGGATAAAAAAAGTGACAAAGACGGAGAATAATAGTCAAGTCAAGTCAAGTCAGCGAGTCAGCACAGGCTGAGAAGCGCTGGGGTACTTAGCGTCGTGCGGTCCGGAGGGACAAGTAGTGGTAGAGGGCCTCAAGTGAGTCTGAGTACAGGTAGTTCAGGCACTACGGTAGGTCGGTAGAGTAGAACCCAGCAGGGGAAGAGGAGGACGGGGGTTAGAGAGGGTCGTAGTCTCAGAAAATGTTACTCAGTTGAGAAGTGTACTCCACAGGTTTCATGACCTCAAAGTCGAAATCGTAGTAAGGAAGGTTTCTTTAGGGTCCCAACTAGAGGAAGTCTTACCCGACCAACCTAGAGGAACGTCAGGTTCCCTGGGAGTTCTCAGAAGAGATTGTGGTGTCAAGTTTACGTAGTTAAAAAGCCACGAGTCGAAAGAAGTGTCAGGTTGAAAGTGTAGGTATGTACTGGTGTCCTTTTTGGTATCGGAACTGATCTGCCTGGAATCAGTCGTTTCATTACAGAGACGAAAACTTATATGATAGATCCAACCAGTATTGAAAGGAAGGTTCCTCATTCGCAGAACATTAAAGTACCGACGTCAGTGGTAGACGTCACTAAAACCTCGGGGGGGGGTTTTTTCAGACTGTGACAAAGGTGACAAAGGGGTAGATAAAGGGTACTTCACTACCCTGGTCCATGGTACTAGAAGCAAAAGACTTACAACTCGAAATTCGGTTGAAAAAGTGAGAGGAGAAAGTGAAAGTAGTTCTCCGAAAAATCAAGGAGTAGTGAAAGACGGTATTCCCACCACAGTAGACGTATAGACTCCAATAAGTATTAAGAGGGCCGTTAGAATTAAGGTCGAACACAAAGAAGGTCAGGTCGTAAAGAGTACTACATGAGACGTATCTTCAATTTATTCGTCCCACTGTTATATGTCGGAACTGCATGAGGAAAAGGATAAACCTTGGTCAGACAACAAGGTACAGGTCAAGATTGACAACGAAGGACTGGACGTATGTCTAAAGAGTTCTCCGTCCAATCCACCAGACCATAAGGGTAGAGAAAGTCTTAAAAGGTGTCAAATAACACTAGGTGTGTCAGTTTCCGAAACCGTATCAGTTATTTCGTCTTTATCTACAAAAAGACCTTGAGAGAACGAAAAAGGTACTAGGTCGTCTACAACCGTTAAACTAGAGACCAAGGAGACGGAAAAGATTTTGGTCCAACTTGTAGTCCTTCAAGTGCCAAGTACATAACGACTTCAGACCGAACCTCTTAAAACCCGTAATGAAATGATCGTACACTCTACTCACGTTAACACGCCATCAAACTCGTAAGAAAACGTAACGGAAAGAAACCTTAACCTTACTTTTGACTGGAAAAGGTCAAGACACCGGTGACGACTCAAAAGGTTTGAACGACCGTATAACTCATGTACTTTAAGTAGGTTGTATCCAAAGTCCTTTATGTATCTCCTACCTCTATATCTATTTTCTCCGTCTCCTTGGTTTCTCTCTTTCCTTTCTGTGAATGTTAAAGTGTTAAGGAACTCCTGTCTTCACGAAGTAGTCTACAAGTCTTCTCATACGTAGGATGACGTTGTCGGGTGACCTGACAGACCATAATAGTTTATAGACACGAAACTCATCCCTAATATAAGTGTAAACGTCAAGTGGGTTCCTTCAAAGGACTCAAGTCGATGAGTAGTCAGGAGATTAACTTATAGTCGAAGAGTCTATCTAGATTGTGGACATTTAAACCATCTTCATATCTTGTCCAACTCGGTTGTGTTTCATTGGTTAGTACCTCAACCTCGAGGACTGTTTTCGAACCCCGTATTCAGTGGTAGTTTCGACCGGAGAAGTGAGGTGGGTGTGTTGAGATCCCGAAAGTCAGAAGGATTTCTGATCACTCTACACTTCAATTTTACCAAACCTGTTCGTAAACCTCCGGGGACTTCGAATAGACTTGATTAGTTTAGAGGGTTTCAGTATGTAAAGGTTACTTTCGCAGGTTCCCACTGTGTGGAGTGACACCTTACAGACGTCCGAACCGACGTCAGGTCTTCTCTTCTCTACATAGTGACCGCTCTATTTCGCCTGTCCACGTAGTGGGAAGGAGGACCCGTAGAGAGTCAGGTCGAGAGCACTCACATTGTAAAGTCCTAAAAAACGACGGATAAATCTCACCACGATGTAACTTACTGGTAATTGCCTACTCCTACCGGGACCTTATAACAAAAGGTAGACACTAGTCCAAAGGATAACTAAACTTCTTACGTCTCACATTCGGTCTTACAACAACAAGTCAGTAGTTCAACACAGACTGAAAAACGATGGGGTACCTGACGTCGTACGGTCCGAAGGGACAAGGAGTGGTATAGGACCTCAAACGGGTTCAAGTACAGGTAATTTAGACACTACGGTAGGTTTGTAGAATAGTAGACAGTAGGAGAATAGGAAGACGGAAGTTAGAAAGGGTCATAGTCCTAGAAAATATTCCTATATTAACATTAATTACGGGGGTTACAGTGTTCGGTACCTGAGGACTTAAAAGACAGGTCACAAAGAGTTACACAGGTCTCTGATGTACGTAGGTTTGACTGTTCAAGTCAAGTCAAGTCAACGAGTCAGTACAGGCTGAGACGCTGGGGTACTTAGCGTCGTGCGGTCCGGAGGGACAGGTAGTGGTTGAGGGCCTCAAGTAAGTCTGAGTGTAGGTAGCTCAGTCACTACGGTAGGTCGGTAGAGTAAGAGACGACAGGGGAAGAGGAGGACGGGGGTTAGGGAGGGTCGTAGTCTCAGAAAGGTTACTCAGTTGAGAAGCGTACTCCACCGGTTTCATGATCTCAAAGTCGAAATCGTAGTAAGGAAGGTTTCTTGTGGGTCCCGACTAGAGGAAATCTTACCTGACCAATCTAGAGGAACGTCAGGTTCCCTGAGAGTTGTTCAACGAACGAAGATTTAGTCCAAGAACCCTGGGAGGAGGTCTTTTGACTTAGTCTTAGAGACTTCCATTTAGAGTCCTTAGACTTTTAATTATTCGAGAGGAATCTGTATAATTTCTCAACTGAGAACTGACAACGTCCAGTCCTTCGTTCAATCTTGACATGTACTTTGTTGTCTGACCAAAGTTTAACTCTTTCCTCATATAGTTCCGACATATAACAGTGGGACGAATAAATTCAATATACGTCCCATGTAGTATGTTTTACGACCCGACCCACCTCGTGTCCGATCTTAGTTCTAACGGCCCTCTTCATAGTTATTGGAGTCTATGCGTCTACTGTAGTGGAAATACCGTCTTTCGCTTCTTCTTGATTTCACGGAGAACTACTTTCACTTTCTCCTCTCACTTTTTCGACGGAATTTCGAGTTGTAAGTCTTTTGATTCTAGTACTATAGGTCAGGGTAGTGAAGTACCGTTTATCCACCCCTATGTCACCTTTGTCACTCTCTAAATAAAAGAACCCGAGGTTTTAGTGACGTCTACTACTGACGTCGGTACTTTATTTTTCTGTGAACGAGGAACCTTCTTTTCGACACTGGTTGGATTTGTCGTATAATTTTTCGTCTCTACAATGAAACGGTTGTTTCCAGGTAGATCAGTTTCGATACCAAAAAGATCATCAGTAAATGCTTACACTCTCAACCTGATATTTCTTTCGACTCGTGGCTTCTTAACTACGAAAACTTGACATCACAACCTCTTCTGAGAACTCTCAGAGAACCTGACGTTCCTCTAGGTTGGTCAGTTAGGATTTCCTTTAGTCAGGACTGATAAGTGACCTTTCTGACTACGACTTCGACTTTGAGGTTATGAAACCGACGGACTACACTTTTTGACTGAGGAACCTTTTCTGGGACTACGACCCTTTCTAACTTCCGTCCTCTTCTTCCCCTGTTGTCTCCTACTCTACCAACCTACCGTAGTGACTGAGTTACCTGTACTCAAACTCATTTGAGGTTCTCAATCACTAACTGTCCCTCCGGACCGTGTGACGTCAGGTACCCCAGTGTTTCTCAGCCTGTGTTGACTCGTTAACTTGACTTGACTGACTCTGTATAATTTTGGTATGTGTAGTTTTAATATAGTGAGAAGGAGGTTACGTTCTATCAGTAAGACTGTTACTCCTGACGTCGGGTCTCTCTAGTTTACTGGACGGGTTATTGAGTGTCTATAATCGTAGTGTCCGGTGTTGTCCTAGGTGTAGGACCCCGTAAGTAGTATCGTATCATGTTCTAGGACGTCTCTGCACGAGACTATCGGAACAGGAAAACGAGCCTGTACATTAAACTTCCCTCTCCTCTCTGAGTTAATCTAATGTAAGGACAACGTAATTCCGAACTCACACTTGTTCTCTTTCTTCTTTCATGGGGACGTAGGAGGTCACCAGGGAAGTCCGTCTACGAGGGGACGACATAGACAGGGATGGAGTACCTTTCCGGACTAAAATCAATAAACAGAAAGACACACCTACTCTAGTTCTGGGGAGTACGAAGGTATACGACAAGAGACCCCCGAGAAAAGAGTAGACGACAGACTGAACTGACAGGAGTCACTTCTGAGGGTCTGTTGGGAACCACGTTGGGAGGTCAAAACGGTAAAGACGAGATAAACGTGTGGGTAGAGGACGTGTTGTAGTAGTCGTAGAACTTTTGTCCTCGATTCAGGGAGTAAAGAAAAGGGGTAAACGGTCGAACTAATGATCAGGTACCATCCACTATTTATTTATTGTACATTTACAGATTATTCAGGAGTGTTGTTGCATCACTCACCTCTCCTCAATAGTAGGGATGGAATCTCTACTTATTTGACTACCCCCTCCCCCCCGTACCTGTCGTACTTGACCCCTACTAATGTGTCAACAGGTCCCTTTCTCTCCTCTAAACTTAGTTTAAGACTTACTGAGGTGATCGTTTAAGGAGGGTTCCAGTTCCATAAATGAGGGAACCTCCGTGGATGCAAAAATTGGTTGTTGAGACATTAAAATCTTTTCCTTCGACACGGGGTAAACACTTTTCCATCACTCCGTTTACGTTTTATATTTAGTTCTCGTATAAATCTTCTTTTTCGTTACTTCAGCTGTCGTCACCTCAGACCTTGGACTTCTAGTTCTGCATTCCTCGTCTAACTCCATGTACCGAGACTGGGTTCAGACGTCCCTTTGAACACGAAACCCGACGAAGAGGGTGACTCATGGACTCGAGTCAAAGTACTAATCTCCCTCGGGGTAGTCAGACCTGTGTCCAGTGACTGTTCCTTCTACCACATGGGGGTCCGACCTGTGTCGTGTGGAAGGGTGACGGCGATCTGACGTACAGGGTCTGTCAGACACAAAGGAGAACTCCACCTCAGTCGTTCACTCCTGTCCGACCCGTCCCTTTTGTCCACCACCTACTGACACGTGTCTGAGTACATTCCCAGACGTGGACTCAATTCTGTTCAACTACATAGGTTATAAATCATACCTAAACTTTTATTTCTGACCACCATCTCTGATGTAAAAAGAAACAGAACGAGTTAGTTGATTTCGTCCTGGAGACTGGAGGGGAAGGGAAATTTCCAGTGGGAAGTTGATAGAGAACTTAAAAAGTTCGACCAAGAACGTATACAAGTGGGTGTACAGTAAAGGCGATGGAGACCGAACCCGGTACGGGGGTGGGAGAAGGACACGTAGTGGAGGACGAAGACGGAGGGGACTTCGGATGACTCCCGGGAAGGGGTGAGAGTGACATAGTCTTCGAGTACCTTTCATAATCGGGGGTCTGGTTTCCCACAGTAGAAGGTACCTATGGATTCTAAAGTCGTTGTAAAAGAGAGGTGACGACGACGAGGACGGAATCATGGATCCACGGACTCACACACCTCCGGGTCTGACACGAGAGATTCGACGGTCTGGTGGGACGATACCGAAGGGACGGTAGGGGGACGGGAGTCGGGGGTCGTCGTGTAGGGGACGTACCTCTATGTGACTCGGGAGTCGTACGAGTTTAGACCCGAAGAATCTCGTAGATTGAGGGAGAAAAGAGGACTGGATGTATACTGGGACGATAAAACACTTTTGACGAGACAGTCCGATGGAAAGATGAATGTTAGGGGAGGGAGCTTGAGTCTGTACTTAGATACTTTTTGAATACCTTGAAATTGAATACCCAATTTGAATACCTTTTAAGACTCGTTACCAGTGGTCTAAGACACGTCGGAACGGGTGAGGAACTTTTACGTCAAGAAACAAGGACCCGGGTAGAACAACAGGATGAGAGAGAAGGGGAATCCAGCTCAGGGGTCTTCTATGAGTCCGAGAGTCTGTCTGTCTGTAGGTGATCAGGACGGGTGGTCGGGTCGTTTCCACTGAGGGTCTCTACGTCTACCGACTCCGGGGTCGGGACGGACGTAAAGACACCGATAGGGATGTAACACAAGTAAACTCTCTGAGAAGGAAGGTAGGTCTACGACGTACACGGGTAGAGGGTCTCAATTCGAAGAAGGGACGAGATGACCCTTCTAAAGACAGAATTGAGGGATACGTCGGGTAGGAAGGTCTGAGTCTCTAGGTTTAGTCACACAAGAGTAATGTTTACCTCTTTGATGTAAATTGAGGGTAGGATCATCGACTCAACTACAATCTTCCAATGACGGTTCAGACGTTACTCACTTTCGTTAGTTCATTACTATTTTATTAGTTTCCTCACAATAGTACCTGTGTAGAGTGGTTCCAGACGGACACGGGTTCAGTGTTGGTGGTTTATTTGTTTATCTATAAATTATGAGAAAAAAACATCCACAAATATCAGGACACATTTAGTAATTTGGTTAAAACACAATTCCCAACAGTAACTTAAAATTGTTCTTTCTTCGGTAAGGTTCATGATTTGATACTTACTTTAAGAGGTTTTAGGAACTAGTATGATAGGACTTTATGTCAACATATATAATCGGATTTTGAGGAATTTTACTGTCTCATAACTGACTAAAGGTTTTTCGACGTCAATCCTC
Organism: Capra ibex; assembly: GCA_006410555.1. Taxonomy (NCBI): domain Eukaryota; kingdom Metazoa; phylum Chordata; class Mammalia; order Artiodactyla; family Bovidae; genus Capra; species Capra ibex. Next base: position 115,907,469 of record SJYO01020080.1, read on the forward strand.
TAACCAGACCTGATTCATTATACTCTTGTGTCAGACTAAGGATGTAATGACTAAGAGAATCGTAATTAAAACTACCAGAGTTAAATTTTAAGATGGAAATTTACTCGAGTCATTCCGAGACGGATCTAATTAATAAGACCCGCTAAAATGTCACGAATAATGGTTTCTCTTGTAATTCTTACAGATATTCGTATAAGAAGGGACCCTCTCCAGTCTACAGGTACTAAATCAACCAATAATTTTCTTTTTTTTTTTCTTAAATCTCTTCTCGATTATGGATAGAATAAGTTTGAGAAGGTCTTTTAACGTCTCCTTCCATTTGAAGGTTTGAGTAAGATACTCCAGTGGTAGTGGGATTATGGTTTTGGTCTGTTTCTACGGTGTGTTTTTCTTTTGATGTCCGGTTATAGTGACTACTTGTATGTACGTTTTTAGGAAAATTTTTTTAGATCGTTTGTCTTAGGTTGTTGTATAATTTTTCTAGCATGTAGTACTGGTTCACTGTATTTTTCTGTCGGAAGTCTTACCCTCTTTTATTATCGTTTACTTCGTTGACTGTTTCTTAATTAGAATTTTGATATGTTCGTTGAAGACGTCGAGTTAAGGTCTTTTTATTTACTGGGTTATTTTTTTACCCGGGTTCTTGATTTGTCTGTAAAGAGGTTTCTTCTGTATGTCTACCGATTGTTTGAGTACTTTTCTACGAGTTGTAGTGAGTAATAGTCTCTTTACGTTTAGTTTTGGTGTTACTTCATGGTCGAGTACGACCAGTCTTACCGACGATAGGTTTTTAGATGTTCGTTATTTACGACCTCTCCCACACCTCTTTTCCCTTGGGAGAATGTGACTACCACCCTTACTCTTGATCATGTCGATGATACCTTTTGTTGTACCTCTAAGGAAATTTTTGACCTTTATCTTGGGCGTATACTGGGTCGTTAGGGTGACGACTCGTATGTGTAGTTCCTTTGGTCTTGACTTTCTCTGTACACATGGGGTTACAAGTAGTGTCGTGACAAATATTATCGGTCCCGTACCTTCGTTGGATCTACAGGTAGTCGTCTACTTACCTACTCTTTCGATATCATGTATATACGTTACCTTATAATGAGTCGGTAATTTTTCTTGTGTAAACTTAGTCAAGATTACTCCACCTACTTTAACCTTGGATAATATGTGCCACTTCATTCAGTCTTTCTTTTTGTGGTTATGTCATATGATTGTGTATATATACCTTAAATCTTTCTACCATGGTTATTGGGATATACGCTCTCTCGTTTTCTCTGTGTCTACATATCTTGTCTGAAACCCTAAGACGCCCTCTTCCGTTCCCACCCTACTAGACTCTCTTATCGTAACTTTGTACATATAATAGTATACACTTTGTCTAACGGTCAGGTTCAAGTCACGTACTCTGTCCCACGAGTCCCGACTACGTGACCCTACCGGGTCTCCCTACCCTACCCCTCCCTCGACCCTCTCCCCAAGTCCTACCCCTTGTGTACATGTGGGTACCGTCTAAGTACAGTTATATACCGTTTTTTGTGATGTTATAACATTTCATTAATCGGAGGTTAATTTTATTAAAAAAATTCTTTCTTTCTTTCTTTTTTCCTTCTTCTTTTCGGACGGTAACTTTTACGTGGACCGTATTCATATAATACTTCGATACATCACATTACTTTTCCCGGGACCCATACCTCTTTATTTGGGTCCAGGTGTCCGATTAAGTTAAGAACCCTTATTCGGTGAAAATCAACGATATAACGTAAAATCGTTATCGTGGACACGTTTACCTGGACGGGAGAGTACTACGAGAACACTCCTAGTGGTACTCTTTTAATTATTAACTTAATGTTAACAAGTTCCCCACATTTCTATGGAACGTTTTCTATTATTTCAGTCATCATAATGTAATTACTCTATTAATTATTAAAATATGGAAATTATACTAGTAGAGTCTGAAACCTTGTCTTTCAACGTTTTCCTTATTTCCTGAAGGGACAAGTAGGTCACCAATTCTTAGGAGGACCGTTACGTCCCCTGTGTTCAAATTAGAGATCAGACCCTTCTAGGGTGAACGGAGTCCCGTTGATTTGGACACGGTGTCGATGACTCGGGTGTGAGATGTCGGGTGTACGGTGGTGATGGTTTCGGTGGTGTTATTCAGACGGGTGGTGTTGATCTCTCATCGGGGGTGGGTGGTATTGATTTCTTTCTAACGTGTATTGGTGTTTCTAAGTCGTATCGACTTTATTTATTGATAAAGTTTTGTATAATGGATCAAATTAGTAGAGAAAATTATTTTTAATTGGTCAACTAATACTATGGAAGGGAAACGTCCCACCGTTGACCTGGTTAAACTCTTGACGGTAGGTGAATTGACTTTCTCTTTCTGGAAAAAGAACTTGAGTAGTGTCTAAAAAGACTCAAGAAAGAACACTGGTTCTTGACTCGATTTGAGACTATCTTTCGAGTTATGAGTCTTCAAAGGAAGTTCAGCACCTATATCTGGTCACCACTGGCACATCGATCTCTGTGCAGTTTCGTCTATATTTGTCTAACGTAACCTTCGAAACCCCTACTATATTAATTCCTCGGATCTCTTTCAGTCGTCACTTGGGATGAAATGGACCTGTTTACTGTCCAATGTTACAATTTGTATACATTTTTAAAATTTTCGTTCCCTTCTTATCTAAGGTAAAATGATATTCCTGAGACGTCACTACTCGACGTCAATACATCAAAGTATTTGTGTCAAACACATTGATCGAGTAGGACCGGAAGGTCCTTTACTTAGTGTAAGTCTAACGTTCTTGAAACTAGAGTTTCGGTCAACATCAAATTTATGGTTTTATAAGGTATTGTCATCTAGTAAGGAAAGAAACACAGATTCGAAGGAATAGACATTTCACCTCTACTGTTATTATCACTACCTGTCCCTCCGGACCGCACGATGCTAAGTACCCCAACGTTTCTCAGTCTGTACTGACTCACTGACTTGACTTGACTTGACTTACCGTAATGACACTTCTAATTCATAGTCTCGGATCTTTTTACGGGTCCTGTTTCAATTCCCAAGTTATCTGTAACTGTATAATCACGTTCTTCTGGTTAACAGTGACTTTTGAGTGTACTTCAATACTTACAGTTCCGTCTTCCACTCCCTTCCACGCATCCGGTCCAATTGGTCTCTTTGTCTCGGTCACCTTTTATATGTAATTATCTAAATAACGTTCCTTGACCGAATACGACAACACCCCCTGGTCGACATGTTCAGACTTTAGGGATCTCGTCGGGGAGTCCTTCCAGTCTGACCTTGGGAGGTGACCCTGATTTCAATTCAATACTAGGGTTCCGTTTTAAAGAGGAGGGAGTCCCTTCGGAGTAAGACGAGAATTCCGAAAATTGGCTAATGTAGTCTGGGTGGGTCTACCAGCTCCCTTTAGAGATGAAACTCTAAAAAACTGTCGAAATAAATTAACTGTATATTTCTTAATATGTATAAATTACGTATATTAAAATACTTAAACCTGGACACTTTGGTAGTGGTCTTAGTTCCATTGTCTGTCTAGGATGTGTAGGGTCACAAACAAATACAGAAAAACCGAACAAAACACTATATTTGTACACTGCACTCTAGATGTGAGAATTGTTCAAAACTTCACGTGTCGTGATATAATATTCGATATCCGTGTCACAACATGTCCTCTAGAGATCTCGATTAATTGAACTCACTGATTTTGAAACATGTGTGATGTTGTCGTGGGTTAAAGGGGGTGGTGAGTCGTCAGAGACAACATAATAGACTAAGATACTCAAACTGATAATATCTACGGAGTATTTTCACCTTAGTCCGAGATAGTAGGTAGTCATTGACCGAATAAAGTCAATTATATTACGGATAGGTACAATGTTTACCGTTCTAAAAGAAGAAATTCCGACTTTTGATGAGAAATTTGTTTTTAAAGAAATTAATGTTTTGATACCATTGTGTAAATCTTATCAGAACCTTTTATGTCTTCTTTCAATGTATATCGAGGTGATATATTAACAAAAATTCATCTATTTAATTCTAAAAATCGACTTCAAAGTTATAGTTTGAGAGTTTTAAATTATCCGAGTTGTCTGTCTTTTCATCTTCCTATGACATCTAGACTTTTCGTGATACTTGGTCAAGTTGTATTCTAAAAATGTTAAAAGTGTGTTGTCGTCCTATGTTTAAGATGAGTTCAAGAATATCTGATATTTGGTCCTCTGTGACCTTGTGTAGGTCCCTGTATTTTGTTCCACGTTTTAAAAGTACCAAATTTCCATAACTTTAATATGTCTTATACAAGACAATGACACCTTAATACAATCTTTAGTTATAGTCTTCTATAAACTCTTATTGGGTGTATAAAAGGTCTCTTCCGTTACCGTTGGGTGAGGTCATGAGAACGGACCCTTTAGGGTACCTGTCCCCTCGGACCATCCGATATCAGGTACCCCAGCGATTCTCAGTCTGTACTGACTCACTGAAGTGAAAGTGAGATGTGAAAGTACGTAACCTCTTCCTTTACCGTTGGGTGAGGTCATAGGAACGGACCTCTTAGGGTCCCTACCCTCGGACCACCCGACGGCAGATACACCAGTGTGTCTCAACCTGTACTGACTTCGCTGAATCGTCGTGTATAAAAGTTCACGTTACACTGTAAATGGTTCTTTCTAGAAAGTGAATGGTAACTTTCGGAGTTATTTAAAATTTCTGACTTTTCTGTGTTTCCCACTAACGTCTCTTCTTTCGTATATTTACTCCTCGTTTATAGTTATAATATTTAATTATAGTTTCTATGAAATTTTTTGTGGTACGAGTAATCTTAGTGTAGACCTCGAAACCTATTTTTTCTTTTATGGACCCGTGAACGTAAAAAGTTTTTGAAGGTTCTATTAAGATTACACGTAGACCTTAAAATTTTCTCTAATGTCCAAAAAGATAATTTACTATCAAAATAACTATATCTTCAGATAATGAAAGACAACTGGTTAGTACTATCAATGTTTTAGTGTTATAATTTTCTACGAATAGTCAAAAGTGTTAGTTATTATACTGTTTTTTATTTTCTATAAATGTTAAGGTTCGGTATTACCTTCGTACTAATTGGATTGTTATATTTTACCACCACCACTAATCAACGATTCAGTACAGGTTGAGAACACTGGGGGACCTGACGTCGGACGGTCCGATGAGACAGGTACCCTAAAGGGTCCGTTCCTATGACCTTACCCAACGGTAAAGGAAGTTGTTATATTTTATTAATGAATATTAAATCCCCGAATTCATCTCACTATACTATTCATCTTTACGTATGTACATGTACAAAAGTAGGTGAACCGGTCGGATCCATAAAACCAACCACGTAAAATAGGTAAATGTAAATTACATTAATAGTTACACATACTAGGATAATGATAAAAGAATTAACAAGCCTTCTTTTCAACCTTCTTTTCAATACTGGTTGGATCTATTGGTCAGGCAAGACTTCCTCTAGTTGGGACCCTAAAGAAACCTTCCTTCCTACGATTTCGACTTCGAGGTCACGAAACCGGTGGAGTACGCTTCTCAACTGAGTAACCTTTTCTGAGACTACGACCCTCCCTAACCCCCGTCCTCCTCTTCCCCTGTCGTCTCCTACTCTACCGACCTACCGTAGTGTCTGAGCTACCTGCACTCAGACTCACTTGAGGTCCTCAACCACTACCTGTCCCTCCGGACCGCACGACGCTAAGTACCCCAGCGTTTCTCAGTCTGTGCTGACTCGCTGACTTGACTTGACTTGGATCTATCGTATAAGTTTTCGTCTCTGTAATGAAACGATTGATTCCAGGTAGATCAGTTTCGATACCAAAAAGGACACCAGTACATACCTACACTCTCAACCTGACACTTCTTTAGACTCGCGGCTTCTTAACTACGTAAACTTGACACCACAACCTCTTCTGAGAACTCTCAGGGAACCTGACGTTCCTCTAGGTTGGTTAGGTAAGACTTCCTCTAGTTGGGACCCTAAAGAAACCTTCCTTACTACGATTTCCACTTTGAGGTTATGAAACCGGTGGAGTACCCTTCTCAACTGAGTAACCTTTTCTGAGACTACGACCCTCTCTAACTCCCGTCCTCCTCTTCCCCTACTGGCTCCTACTCTACCGACCTACCGTAGTGACTGACCTACCTGCACTCAAACTCACTTGAGACCCTCAACCACTACCTGTCCCTCCGGACCGCACGACGCTAAGTACCCCAGCGTTTCACAACCTGTGTTGACTCGTTGACTTGACTTGACTTGACTTGATTAACAAACCCCAAATGAAAAACATCCAGTAAAGGAAGAGACACAAAGGAAGGATCTCTTCAAGAAAATCGTAACTACTATTTCGACCAAACCACCACGGTTTAAGAGAATTGTAAAAGAACAGACATTTCGGAAACTAAAGAGACAGTTTAGTCTTACTCTCAGAACGACCTATTTCATAAGAACAACCATCGAAGAAGGGAAAGTAGTGAAATTCATATAGTACGATAAGGGAAGACCGAACATCTCAAAGATAACTCTTTAGTTGACTATTGGAATACCCTCAGGGGAACACACAATAAAATAGTAAAAGGGGAACAAAAATTATAAAATAGAGACAGAAATTAAAACCGTCAAACTAATGATACACAGAGTCACATAAGGAGGAACCCAAATAGGACGGACCCAGTGAGACGTAAAGGACCCTAACCAACTGATAAAGGAGAGGGTACAATCCCTTCAAAAGTTGATAACAGAGAAGTTTATAAAAGAGTCCAGAAAAGAGGGAGAGAAGAGGAGGACGACGTCGATGACAACGATTCAGCGAAGTCAATACCGGCTGAGACACGCTGGGGTATCTGTCGTCGGGTGGTCCGAGGGGGTAGGGACCCTAAGACGTCCGTTCTTGTGGTCTCACCCAACGGTAAAGGAAGAGGTTACGTACTTTCACTTTTCACTTTCACTTCAGCGAGGAGGACCCTGGGGATATTACGTCTATAACTACATAAATTACAACACCGTTGTCAGACAATCTGACAGATGTCAGAAAAAAGAAAGTAAGGAAAAAGATATAAGACAAACCACCGTCACTAAAGATGGTAAGACAGAAGGTCCAGTGTATAGGTAAGAAGACGGAGTCAATAAGACGAAGACTAAGGAAGGTCACATAACAAGTAGACAACCAAACGAAAACCAAGAAGATCCAGAAACTATTTGTGAGGAACGTAGAAGAGATAAGAAAAAGGTTCTAGGACCTAGTAGAAGTGATAGTAATAAGACTAAAAGAAAAGACCTTCGACTGGATAGAAGTGAAGTAAATCAACAAAAAAGACTACGAAATAGAACAGGGAAGTGGACCCTGTATTAGACGACGGAAAAGTAAATCTAATTGAAAGACACTACACCAAAAAGTAGACCATTTTCCTTTTAATATCAAGAACGAAGAAGACAGACAGGAAACCACCTACTCCGATTCCCGGAACACATTCGAAGGACTAACCTCCTTGATCACCACCCTTTTTAACCCAGAAGGAGACCACCCATCCCGGTACTAGTCATTTTGAAGTCAGACTAACAGACGACTACCTACCCCGACATGAGGAAGGGACAATCAAAAAACGGACTCCACTGGGTTGTGATTCCAGATGTCTGAGATACCATCCCAATTACCACTGGAGACTCTCCCGAGTACGGTTCCCCATGGAGGGTCTCGACGACGCCGATCACAGGGGTAGGGGTGTCACTCGGTGATGACTACGTACGGAGGTGTCCTCTGAGATGTTGTGATCTTCCATCCAGACCAAATCAGAGGACACCCAAGTGATGAGGAAAGGGGACCCTGGACCATGTGTGTGTTAAAACAAGCACGGGGGGGTTTTCACCTTAGAGACAAAGGGAACCAGGAAACTTTCCAGACATTAGTTTAGGGTGACCGGAAGTTTCAGTTTAAGAGACCCCTAAGGATCAGGGAAACGGTCTAGAGATCCGACCCTTCGGACTCTACCCCGAGTCTTCGGAGTGTTGTCACCCTCTCGAAAAAACCATAATAACAAGAGGTCAAACATCCAGTGGATGACTCGTACGTCCCTAAACTAAAATAGTACTAACGTGGGGGAGAATGGTAGAGTGACGTCAAAGAGGAAACAGGAACCTGTTCCCCATAGTAAAAAAACCCACCCAAGGTCGTAGGAAGACAGTTATCAACAAGTTTTCAACGTTAAAACCACGAAAGTGTCCTCTTATACTCACGTGTAGGAAGATAAGACGGTAGAACTCAGTTAGAGATTCCGACTTATTATAAGATAACATGTCTATATGGTGCAAAAGAAATCAGTATGTGAACCCAACAAAAGTATAGAAGTCAAGTCAATCAAGTCAAGGAGTCAGTACAGGCTGAGAAACGCTGGGGTACTTAGTGTCGTGCGGTCCTGAGGGACGGGTAGTGGTAGAGGGTCTCAAGTGAGTCTGAGTGCAGGTAGTTCAGGCACTACGGTAGGTCGGTAGAGTAGGACCCAGCAGGGGAAGAGGAGGACGGGGATTAGAGAGGGTCGTAGTCTCAGAAAAAGTTACTCAGTTGAGAAGTGTACTCCACAGGTTTCATGACCTCGAAGTCGAAATCGTAGTAAGGAAGGTTTCTTTAGGGTCCCGACTAGAGGAAGTCTTACCTGACCAACCTAGAGAACGTCAGGCTCCCTGGGAGTTCTCAGAAGAGGTTGTGGTGTCAAGTTTGCGTAGTTAAGAAGTCGCGAGTCGGAAGAAGTGTCAGGTTGAGAGTGTAGGTATGTACTGTCGTCCTTTCTGGTATCGGAACTGATCTACCTGGAATCAGCCGTTTCATGACAGAGACGAAAACTTATATGATAGATCCAACCAGTATTGAAAAGAAGGTTCCTCATTCGCAGAAAATTAAAGTACCGACGTCAGTGGTAGACGTCACTAAAACCTCGGGGGGGGTTTTCTGAGACTGTGACAAAGGTGACAAAGGGGTAGATAAAGGGTACTTCACTACCCTGGTCTACGGTACTAGAAGCAAAAGACTTACAACTCGAAATTCGGTTGAAAAAGTGAGAGGAGAAAGTGAAAGTAGTTCTCCGAAAAATCAAAGAGAAGTGAAAGACGGTATTCCCACCACGGTAGACGTATAGACGCCAATAACTATAAAGAGGGTCGTTAGAACTAAGGTCGAACACAAAGAAGGTCAGGTTGCAAAGAGTACTACATGAGACATATCTTCAATTTATTCGTCCACTGTTATATGTCGGAACTACCTGAGGAAAAGGATAAACCTTGGTCAGACAACAAGGTACAGGTCAAGATTGACAACGAAGGATTGGACGTATGTCTAAAGAGTTCTCCGTCCAGTCCACCAGACCATAAGGGTAGAGAAAGTCTTAAAAGGTGTCAAATAACACTAGGTGTGTCAGTTTCCGAAACCGTATCAGTTCTTTCATCTTTATCTACAAAAAGACCTTGAGAGAACGAAAAAGGTACTAGGTCGTCTACAACCGTTAAACTAGAGACCAAGGAGACGGAAAAGATTTTGGTCGAACTTGCAGTCCCTCAAGTGCCAAGTGCATAACGACTTCAGACCGAACCTCTTAAAACTCGTAATGAAATGATCGTACACTCTACTCACGTTAACACGCCATCAAACTCGTAAGAAAACGTAACGGAAAGAAACCTTAACCTTACTTTTGACTGGAAAAGGTCAGGACACCGGTGACGACTCAAAAGGCTTAAACGACCGTATAACTCACGTCGTGAAAGTGTCGTAGTAAAAAGTCCTAAACTTCGTCGAGTTGACCTTACGGTAGTGGGGGTGATCGAAACAAGCATCACTACGAAAGATTCCGGGTGAACTGAAGTGTAAGGTTCTACAGACCGAGATCTACTCACTAGTATAGTAGTACTAATAGACCCAGCACCTCTAGAAAAAACATGTCAAGAAGACACATAAGAACGGTGGAGAAGAATTATAGAAGACGGAGACAATCCAAGTCTGGAAAAGACAGAAATAGCTCGGGTAGAAACGTACTTTACAAGGGAACCATAGAGATTCACAGAACTTCTCTAGAGATCGGAAAGGGTAAGACAAGAAAAGGAGATAAAGAAACGTAACTAGCGACTTCTTCCGAAAGAATACAGAAGAACGATAAGAAACCTTGAGACGTAAGTCTACGAATATAGAAAGGAAAAAAGGAAACGAAAAGTGGAGAGAAGAAAAGTGTCGATAAACATTCCGGAGGGGTCTGTCGGTAAAACGAAAAAACGTAAAGAAAAGATACCCCTACCAGAACTAGGGACAAAGGACATGTTACAGTACTTGGAGTAAGGTATCAAGTATAGAATCGATAGTACTCATTACGACGACTTCAATTGTACCCTTACTTTCATAGAGAAACTCTAGAACTGAAGTCAAGAAACTTACATATGCGTTTTTACTCTAACAACCTAGCTATCACCAAGATAAAAATTAAAAAATTCCTTGGTGGTGACATGAGAAAAGGTACCTACGACGTAACAAAATATACGAGTGGTTGGTAATGTTCCCGAACTTAAAAACGTATAGAAACAGTTGTTAACAACAGAAAACGTAAAAAATTTATTGACAATAGGATTAACTATACTCCAACATAGAGTAACAGTAAAAATAAACTTAAAGGATTATCGTATAAAAGTAGACGGACAACCAGTAAACATATAGAAGAAACCTCTTTGTAGACAAGTTCAAAAAACTGTTAAAAATTTAGTCCAATAACCTCTTAAAAAAGTATTATTCAACATCCTAAAGGAATATATAAAACCTTTAATTAGGGAATAATCTATATGTCAAACTTTTATAGGAGATGGTAAGACATCCTACTGAAAAGTGAAATAACTACCAAAGGAAACGATACATCTTCTAAAAATATTAAGGACATCCTCAAACTACATCAGAGTGAACAGATAAAAACGAAAACAACGAACACGAAAACCATAGTATCGGTTCTTTAGTAACGGATCCGTTTGTAGTTCTTATAAAAGGGGACACAAAAAAAGATCCTCAAAATGTCAAAGTTCAGAGTACTAATTCGGAAGTTGGGTAAAACTCAACTAAAAATACATACTACATTCCATCCCTAAGTTAAAGTAAAAAAACCGTACCCCTATAAGTTAAAAGTTTTTTAGTGGACAACTTCCCTGATGTATAAGGGGTGACACATAAGTACTGTGGAACAGTTTATAGTCGACTGGTATGTATGTACCGATAAAGACCCGATAGATAAGACAAGGTAACCGGATGTCTAGACAGAAATACCCTCATGGTACTACAAAATTAAGGATACCCAATCATTATATAAAACTTTAGTCCTTCACTGTAGAAGTCGGAGTAAGAAAGAGATTTCTAACGAAATCGTTAAGACACAGTTGTTTTAAGTTGTTGAAAAGTACCATTTTTACGAGTTTTTAAATCTCTAATGAAGTTGTATTATTTCCGACGTATACTGTTCGGGTGTCGATTATAGAATGAGTTGACACTTTTACAATTTCGAAAAAGAGGTTCTAATCTTTACTCTGTTCTTACGGACGAGAACGGGGAAGAAAAGTTGTATTACAACTTTCAGGTACAGTCTCGTTAACCTGTTCTTTTTCTTTATTTTAGGTAGAAACAGTGAAAGATATACAGATCAGTTCAGAAATTAGAGAGATTCGGACACTGGTTACACCTCGGATTCTTCCGCCTCATCGTGCTGTACGGGAGGACACTATTGAAGAGGACACTATTGAAGAGGACACTATTGAGGTTTTAATTTTGAGTGACGACTTGTAGGTAGCTGTCCTCTTTCAACCTAGGGTGATTCTTTTCTATTGGGTGCAGGTTCCTGTTTCCTTTTCGGGGTGGTTCTACCTTCCTCCCCACTTTAGTGTAACTTTTAGTTTGGAGTATACGTGGTCTCTACGAGTCTCTCCTCCCGAGTTTGTTTTGGAACATACGTGGTCGTGGGTTTCTGGGGTGTCTCTGACTCGGTCTTAACACAAACGCACAGAGGACACCTTCATGTCCAGTCGTCACCGAACTACGTCACCGTTCCCGAGATCCACGTCCTCTGGACCAGTGTGTGGGACACCGTATTCGGGAGAACCTCCTCCAGTGGTAATTGGGGTGGTATCTCGGTGGTTCGTCTGTCGGGTGTTTGATGTCTTGTTAATATAGTTTCTTTAAGAGAGTGACAATTCTTTCAATATTCTGGGTGTTGTCTAAAGGGTTGAACCCCTAGACCGTTTCCCTGACTCTTGGGGATCCCTTAAACTGAAACCTCCAGTCACCCTAAACTAATGTCTTGAATATGTCCTGACCCCTTAGTCTGAGAACCTCCCGGGTTTTTTTTGGAACACGTGTGGTCCCGGGTCCTCCTTCCTCGTCACTGGGATGTTCTCTAACTCGGTCTGAACGGACACTCACAGGTCCTCAGAGACCGTACCCAACCGCCACCAGACGACGTCCCAACCCCGTGACTCACACCGTCACGTACGTGTCCCCGAAAACTTCCTCCAACGGTAATAGAAGTAATAAAGGTGGTGTCAAACCAGAGTCCAGTTTGTTGTCCTTCCCTTGTGTCGGGGTGGGTAGTTGTCTTTTAACCTAAATTCTAAATGACTCGTACCGGGACGGGTAGTCTTGTTCTGAGAAAGGGGATATCAGTCAGAGAGGGTTTTCCTGCGAGAGGGTTGTCCTTGTCTTACTAGAGACAAGTAAAGGTTCCGCTCGGTAAGTTATAGTGTCATTAGGTTCAGATACGGGCAGTCATTACTACTGCCAAGATACTTCTGGATGTTCTGGAAGATATTAATTGTAGGGTTTTTCTACAGGCAAAGTAGTATTTCCTGACCTTACGTTTTCATCCTTCGGTTCTCTATGGACCTCATTTTCCGTTTAAACCGAAACCTTATTTTTTATTTGGTCCCGTTTTGGATTGTCAAAACGGTACTCTTGTGTGACCAGTATCGTTTGTGGGAGAAGGTTGTTGTGTTCTCTTCTAAGATGTGTTCCTGGAGTGGTCTACCAGTTATGACTTTAGTCAAACTAATATAAGAAACGTCTGTTTGTACTTCTTCGAGATATATCAGTCATTTTTGTTCTGGTCCTCGACTGACACCGAGTCTAGTACTTGAGGAATAACATTTTAAGTCTGAATTGAACTTCCTTCATCTCTTTTGTTGATTTAGTAAGTCTATACTATATTTAGTTTAGGGAATATTAATATGTCACCTTTACTGTTCATCTAAGTTCCTTAATGTAGATTATCTCACGGATTTCTTGATATCTACCTTCCAACACTGTAACATGTCCTCCGTCACTAGTTCTAGTAGGGGTTCTTTTTCTTTACTTTTTTCGTTTTACCAACAGACTCCTCCGGAATGTTTATTGACTCTTTTCTTCTCCTTCATTTCCGTTTCCTCTTTTTCTTTCTACATAGGCAAACTTACGCCTTAAGGTTTCTTATCGTTCTTACATATTCTTTCGGAAGTATCTACTAGTTACGTTTCTTTATCTCCTTTTGTTATCTGACCCTTTCTGATCTCTAGAGAAGTTCTTTTAATCTCTACGTTTCCCTTATAAAGTACGTTTCTACCCGTGTTATTTCCTTTCTTTAGCATACCTGGATTGTCTTCATCTTCTATAATTCTTCTCCACCGTTCTTATGTGTCTTCTTGATATGTTTTTTCTAGTACTGGGTCTATTGACGTTACCACACTAGTGAGTGGATCTCGCTCTGTAAGACCTTACGTTTCAGTTCACCTGGAATCCTTCGTAGTGATGTTTTTTTTGATCACTTCCACTACCTTAAGGTCAACTCGATAAAGTTTAGGATTTTCCACTACGACCATTACACGACGTGAATTATCCGGTCGTTTAAACCTTTTGAGTCGTCACCGGTGTCCTGACCTTTTCCAGTCAAAAGGAGGGTTAGGGTTCTTTTCATTACGGCTTCTTACAAGTTTGATGACGTGTTAACGTGAATAGAGTGTCCGATTGTTTCATTACGGTTTTAAGAGGTTCGATCCGAAGTTGTCATGCACTTGACACTTGGAGGTCTACAAGTTCGACCAAAATCTTTTCCGTCTCCTTAGTCTCCAGTTTAACGGTTGTAAACAACCTAGTAGTTTTTTTATTCTCTTATGTTTTTTTTTTTTTTCAAAATAACTAATGTGGTTTCGGAAACTGACACATCTAGTGTTTTTTTGACACCCTTTAAGAAGTTCTCTACCCTTATGGTCTGGTGGAATGGACGGAGGACTCTTTAGATATACTTCCAGTTCTTCGTTGTCAATCTTGGTTTGTACCTTGTTGTCTGACCAAGGTTTAACCCTTTCCGTATGTAGTTCCGACATATAACAGTGGGACGAATAAATTGAATATACGTCTCATGTAGTACACTTTACAGTCCGACCCACTTCGTGTTCGACCTTAGTTCTAACACCCCTCTTTATGTTTATTGGAGTCTATACGTCTACTGTGGGTGGGGATACCGTTTTTCGCTTCTCCCTGGATTTCTCGGAGGACTACTTTCACTTTGTCTTCTCACCCTTTCGACCGAATTTTGAGTCGAAAGTTTTTTGATTCTAGTACCGTAGGTCAGGGTAGTGAAGTACCGTTTATCTACCCCTTTGTCACTCTATAAAATAAAAACCTCGGAGGTTTTAGTGGTGTCTACCACTGACGTCGGTGCTTTAATTTTCCGTGAACGAGTAACTTTCTTTTCGATACTGGTTGGATCGGTTGTATAATTTTTCACCTTTGTAATGAAACGGCTGTTTCCAGGGAGACCAACTTCGATACCAAAAAGGTCATCAGTACATATTTACACTCTCCACCTGATATTTCTTCCGACTCGTGACTTCTTGACTACCAAAACTTGACACCACAACCTCTTTTGAGAACTCTCAGGGGACCTGACGTTCCTCCAGGTTGGTCAGGTAGGATTTCCTTTAGTCAGGACTTATAAGAAACCTTCCTGACTACGACTTCGACTTTGAGGTTATGAAACCAGTGACTATACTTCTTGACTGAGGAGCTTTTCTGGGACTACGACCCTTTCTAACTTCCGTCCTCCTCTTACCCTGTTGTCTCCTACTCTACCAATCTACCGTAGTGGTTGAACTACGTGCACTTAAACTCGTTCGAGACTCATCAATCATTACCTGTCCCTTCGGACCACACGACGTCAGGTACCCCAGTGTTTCTCAGTCTGTGTTGACTCGTTGACTTGACTTGACACACTGATTATAGACATTTAATATTGTTATTATAACAGTGAAGTTCTAATAACATGTCCTAATCTCTGGTATTTTTGTTTATCGAACCCAAGTATACTTTACTAGTCAATCTTGTCAACTTGAAGAAAAGTAAGTTTCTAATGGATAACAATCGACACATCAGAATCTTTTGAATGAGATGGATAGACACGGAACCAAAGGAGTAGACATTTCACCCGTATTACTATTTAACAAGACCCAATATGTACTTAGACCCATTTCATAAGTCCTGACAAAGACCGTGTATCATTCGTGATATACACAACATTGATAGCATTAAACTATAAAACACTAGCCCACCTTTAATCCATCCATCCTGTGGACCTGAAGTAGAGGTAGGACATGATCTACTTGAACATCCTCAGTGAAGGGAAGAGAAAGTGATTAAAGGAAGAGACACTTGTTCCGGTAGATAGTTCGAATCTGTAAAATTCTACTATTTGAGGTGACACTCGAATTCTTGAACTCTTCCGGAGGACCGAACATCTACCAAAACTCGACGAAGAAAGAGTAGTCAGACAGTTCCGAAGGAGTAACTAAATGTGGTTCTTGGGACGGAGACAGAGTTGAAAAGACGTCTCGTCAACTAGACAAATGAGAAGTGGTTCTACGTAAGGAGACGGTCAACGTAGTCTCGACAGTATATTCGGTCGAAGTACCGTCCCTCTCTCTCCTTTTATCACAAAAATATAAATACGGAGTGACACAGAAGGAAGGAGACCCTAGGGAAGACTTTTTCCAGTTTTGTCTTAAGACGTTGACGACACTACTCTTTACTGTGACTAACTTCTTCGTCTCGGATTCATTCGTCAGTACGGGTGGGTTCCTCCGCCCCGGACATCGGGACGACCCGGACTGAGTAGGAGGTGGGGTCCCCCCGAGACGGGGATTTCTCTCGTTTGCAGAACTTTCAATACCGTCGTCCACCTTCTTCCCGTCATTGATTACCTTCGTACTACCTTTTGGATTTTCTCCCGTGTCTTCTTCACTATCAAAACGAAGTCTAAGTCACTGTTTGGTTTTATAATATATGTAAGGGAGAACGAAAGGGGTATAAGAAAAAAACTAACCTCATATTAACGAGATGTTACTACACAATCAAAGACGACATGTTGTTTCACTTTAGTCGGTAGTCAAGTCAAGTCAAGTCAGCGAGTCAGCACAGGCTGAGAAACACTGGGGTACTTAACGTTGTGTGGTCCGGAGGGACAGGTAGTGGTTGAGGTCTCAAGTGAGTTTGAGCGAAGGTAGTTCAACCACTACGGTAGGTCGGTAGAGTAGGAGACGTTAGGGGAAGAGGAGGACGGGGGTTAGGGAGGGTCGTAGTCTTAGAAAAGGTTACTCAGTTGAGAAGCGTCCGCCATCGGTTTCATGACCTCAAAGTCGAAATCGTGGTAAGGAAGGTTTCTTGTGAGTCCTGACTAGAGGAAATCTTACCTGACCAATCTAGAGGAACGTCGGGTTCCCTGAGAGTTCTCAGAAGAGGTTATGGTGTCAAGTGTTCGTAGTTAAGAAACCACGAGTCGAAAGAAGTGTCAGGTTAAGAGTGTAGGTATGTACTGATGACCTTTTTGGTATCGGAACTGATCTGTCTGGAAACAACCGTTTCATTACAGAGACGAAAACTTATACGATAGATCCAACCAGTATTGAAAGGAAGGTTCCTCATTCGCAGAAAACTAAAGTACCGACGTTAGTCGGTATATATATATATATATATATAGGTGGGAGAACCTGGAGACGGGAGGGATAGGGTGGGTAGATCCAGTAGTGTCTTGTGTTTCGACTCCAGGGACACGATATATATGTCGTCGAAGGGTGATCGATAGATAAAATGTGTACCATCATATATGTATACAGTTAGGATGAGAGGACGAAAAGGATATAAAATCCCTTCTCAATTTTTCTTTGTGTCATTCTGTGTTCCCTCACATCTTTTCAGACGAAAGAGAAGAGAAGGAGAATAACCAAAACTGGGGAAACGTAAAAATAGACGAAGAGGGGTTCTGCCTTCTGACCATAGACTGGTAGTCTGAGTCCATAGGGTCCCGACTCAAGTGATGACCCGTTTCAACTCTCGGATTTTCTTTCTCGGGGTCCTTGTGTGAAGGAAGAGAAAGACACAGGTTCGACCTGTTCGAAAGGAAATGAAGACCGATGTCGATTACTGACACACTCACGGTCCCAGCCATCCGTCCTTGACTGTTTCTCTCTCTTTTTGGGGACACCACTCATCGACTCTAGTCACCTGTTCACAAACTGTCACACGACAAGTGGTACACGAAGGACTTACTACAATGGGTGACCTACCTACAACTATTTAGGTGACACTGTCTTTTATTTACTCATCCTTATTCCCTCCACCCTCCCCCCAAGTCCTAACCCTTGTGTACATGTGGGCACCGCCTAAGTACAACTACATACCGTTTTGGTTATGTCATAACATTTCATTTTCTTTTCTTTTCTTTTTTTTTTTTCTCTTTCACTTTCAGTGAGTCAGTACAGACTGAGAAACGTTGGAGTTCCAGATATGTCAGTACCTTAAGAGATCCGGTCTTATGACCTCACCTATCGGAAAGGGAAGAGGTCCTCTAGAAGGGTTGAGTCCCCAACTTAGGTCCAGAGGACTTAACGTGTGTCTAAGAAATGGTCGACTCAGTGTTCCCTTCGAGTCCTTATTCAAATCCCCCTCTAATACAAAACAAACCCCGTCGTAAAGTAAAATCCAGACAAGTCATAGGGTGTCCCAGTCTTTTATCTAAATATGTGGTTCAAACGGTCCTTCCTGACTGGTCGTCCAAGAAGTAGGTTTTTGTTTTCCGGTCCTACGGGGTACATGGGGTTATAAGGTCCCTTTTGGAGACTCCATTTACAGAGTAAATGAGGGAACTAGAATAGACTCCAGACCCCAAGGACTAACGTTTAGGGACTAAATTCTACATCTTCACTGTAAACTTCACGAACTCTGGGATCAGGTTGGAGGAGTTATCTTTTATACCCCTAAGGGAGAAATAGATTCTCGTACACTGGTTCGTCTCCCCACCGATGACTAAATTGGACGTAATGAGACGTTTCACAATGAACCCTCGGGTCTTTCATCGTAATCGTGACAATCTACCTCGGGAGAACAACCTTCCAGTGCAGAATTGACACTACATGCGTACGAAAAATTGGTTACATTGAGTGGAGAGACAAAAAGTGGGTAAAAAACGAACTCATATTAATTACTAGAGTGAAAAACCGAGAGAACGGAAGTCTTTTTTTTTTCTTTTTCTTTTACACTAAGTATATTAGTTTAGTAACGACGGTGACACCTTCGATGTCCGTACTCGAGTCCGTGGACCAAGGTAGATGTTTGGTGTCTCCGAGACGACACCCCTTTCGTAATCACGACCTCAGTCCTATGAATGGAAGTTTAGGGTCTGAAAAGTAAGTGATGCACCATGGAAACCGTTCAGTGCATAGAGGAAAACCAGAATGACTTGAATAGACTTTTTACCGGTTTAATAATCAGTGACAACGTCTTGTCCCGAAGATCCTCTAGTACCGTTTTTACGATTCATTTTGGTCACCTTTGGTTTCCACATGGAGTAGGGTGTCCGACGTTAGGATCTGAAAACTGGGTCTTTCAAAAGCAACGGAAGTCGACGACACCTGTGTAAGAATTCAAAATTTTTTTTAAAAGAAGAAAAGACAACGTCACGTATCATACCCTGACCCTGAGGTTACCGTTTGTACTGAAGTAACCTCTTAAGTGAAGTTGGAAGTTCCTCTACTCTCCTCGCTACCTTCCGTTTGTCCATACACCACTCGGGGGACACCATAAAGAGGGTCTGAGCGGACAGTGCTACGGAACAATCGTGGGTCTGTCTCGTCGATCGCCACTTTATAATCACATATTAATTTACTCCGGTCCTCCCTCGTACCTCCCTAGGTATTGGGTCCAAGATCACGGTTGGGTCGGATATCGTTAATCACACTGAAACCTGTCCTGGGACGGGTCATACTGTCGTAAGGAGGTGACCGTTTCACCTCTTCAGTTTATTCCTACCAAGTTTAAAAGGAATCGACACATCGGGACCTGTTCACTAAATCAAGGAGACACGGAGTCGAAAGAGTGAACTTTTTTTTTAATTCCACTATTGCCATGGATGGACACTTCTGATTTACTCTATTAAGTACTAAGTGTGAACCGTCCCATAGAAGTGAATGTTTTATACATGATAACAATAATAGATCATCGTCATGAGAAAGGTCGAGATGTAAAGGTATTGGACTATCGTAATTGATGTGTAAATTACGAAACCTGTTTAACTAAGGAAGTTCAAACTTAAAACCCGTGGCCTAAAAGTCAATCAGAGTGGTAAAGTAAGAACTATGGTTCTGTATTTAGACTTGTGATGGTTTTTGGTGTCCCCGTGTATCCCTAAAGTGACGTAGTACGTCTTCGGACGGGGAAGAGACACATAGAAAGTCCGTGGACATGAAACTATCTATGTATGTACGTAGACAATGAGTCAACGACAGAAGACCTGGGACTGGTACATTGAAGACGAGACTGGACAAGTCCCAAGTGGACGGGTTGAAGTCGACGTCTTGGACTTAGAGAAACGGACTCTCGAAAAAGACCGACGACTTAGGATGAGACGTGGACGGTTGTCGTCCGACTTACACAGTCCCTTCTACATGTATAAAGTCTGTCGACGGGAGTTTTTTATCGATCACCATTCGTCCTATATTGTGGGGTAGAGATAACGGGAAGTCCGTCGTCTTGAGACTCCACACGAGACTCGTCGACGGGTGTCGAGTGGTCGTCTCTGATCGGACCGACTGTTACCTCAGGGACTGAACTAGTGTGTGGGGAAAAACCGACGAAGGGAGAGGGTCAAGGGGTGAGAAGATGAGAGCAAAGGACCTTTATGGATGATCTACTTAACAACAAGAACAACAACACGTCAACGATTCAGTACACACTGAGAAACACTGGGGTAACTGACGTCGTGTGGTCCGAGGAGACAGAAGGTGATAGAGGACCTCAAACCAGTTTGAGTACAGATAACTCAGTCACTACGATAGATTGGTAGAGTAGAAGACGGTGGTGAAAGAGGAAAACGGGAGAAAGGGTCGTAGAAAGGGTCATAGTTCAGAAAAGGTCACTCAGTCGAGAAGTATAGTTCACCGGTTTCATGACTTCGAAGTCGTGGTCAGAAAGGATACTTATAAGTCCCAACTAAAGGAAGTCCTAACTGACCAAACTAGAGGAACACCAGGTTCTTTGAGTTCTCAGAAGAGGTCATGGTGTTTAGTTTTCGTAGATAAGAAGTCCCGAGTTGGGGAAGAAATACCAGGTCGAGAGTGTAGGTAAATACTGATGACCTATTTGGTATCAAAACTGATATAACTGGAAACAACCGTTTTACTACAAAGAGGAAAAATTATGTGTCAGATCCAAACAGTATTGAAAGGAATGTTCCTCGTTCGTAGAAAATTAAAGTACCCAAGTCAGTGGTAGGTGTCACTAAAACCTCTGGTTCTTTTATTTTAGACAGTAACAGAGATGAAAAGGCGGAGATAAACGGTACTTGACTACTCTGGTCTACAGCACTAGAAGTAAAAAACTTACAACTCAAGATTTGGTCGAAAAAGTGAGAGGAGAAAGTGGAAGTAGTTCTCCGAGAAATCAAGGAGAAGTGAAAACCAGTGATCTCACCATAGTAGACGTATAGAATCCAACAATTATAAAGAGGACCGTTAGAACTAATGTCGAACATTAAGTAGATCGGGTCGTAAAGTGTACTACATGAGACGTAGATTCACTTTATTCGTCCCACTGTTATATGTCGGAACAGTATGAGGGAAGGGTCAAAACTTCGTCAGGTAACAAGGTACAGGACAAGCTTGACACGAAGAACTGGGTGTGTGTCCAAAGAGTCCTCTGTCCATTCCACTAGACCAAGAGGATAGAGACATTCTTGAAGGTATCAAACAACACTAAGTGTGTCAGTTTCCGAAATCGTGTCAGTTACTTTGTCTTCATCGACAAAAAGACCTTGAGGGAACGAAAGGGGTACTAGGTTACTTACAACCGTTAAACTAGAGACCAAGAAGACGAAGAAGTTTTGGGACTGACATATAGACCTTTAATAGTCAAGTGTATGACGACTTCGGATCGAACTTCTTAAAACTCGTGTTGAAAGAATCGTACACTTTACTCGTGTCAAAATACCATCAAACTTATAAGAAACCATAACGGGAAGAAACCCTAACCTTACTTTCGACTGGAAAAGATCAGGATATCGGTGACGACTCAAAAAGGTTTAAACGACCGTATAACTCATGTTGTGAAATTGTCGTAGTAGAAAATCCTAAAATTTATCGAGTCGATGAACTTAAATTTAGAAACGAAGTCGTAATCGAAGACCTTCTTGAGTTTGGTTCCATAGACGGTAGGAATGAGACTCTGGTGATCTGAGTATCTGGTCTTTTCTCACTATCGTTTCTTTCTGGAAAAGACATTCCTTATTTTGAGTCACGGACTAGACGAGTCTTAATGACGAGGCCCTTTTACAGGGTTGAGTAAGAAGTTCAGAGAAGAAAGTCTTTATTCAGTTCTAAATTGGTCTGACCTACCTGTATTTAATTATAGGAAATCCTAGTTTCCGAATTAGTCTTAGTCTGGTAAACAACTTATGGAAAGAAACCGGACTCTTCAGTTCGGGTCAAGAGGCGTATCGAAGGTGTTGGGCGAGGTATATGACAACATGTGGGTCGTAACGTTCTTTAAACAGTCTATCTCCGGAAGTGGGTACTCGTCCGAAAGACTCAAAGTCCTGATATTAATTTTGGTTGTCATTCGATATTTCTTTCACTGAGGGGTTTATTGATCCTTGAATAGGTCTCTACTACAACCAAGAAACTTACGTGTTCTGTTCCGGGGAAACTCAATTATTTAATTACTGTCAATAGATATAGTGGGAGATCTCTAGATTTCTCAAAATGGTTCAAAACGGAACAAGAGGAAATGTTTCTCTTTATTTGTTTGGTTATTTGTACCCTTTGTAATGTAGAAATCTTACGACCCTTGTATAATTTTCATTCTAATATCGTATGTAGTGTTGACTTCGGATGACTTCAGACTACGAAATTTTGTTTGTTCTTTCTCAGAAATTCACGGAGACTCCTTTACCTAGTATACAAGAACAAGTCCGTAATTCTACATAAGTCTAGAGACGTCGGGGTACCTGACGTCGTACGGTCCGAAGGGTCAGAAAGTGATAGAGGGACTCAAACGAGTTTAAGTACAGGTAAATCAGTCACTACGGTAGTTTGGTAGAGTAGAAGACAGTAAGGGAAAAGGAGGACTGGAGTTAGACAGGGTCATAGTCTCATAAAAGGTTCCTCAACTGAGAGGCGTAGTCCACCGATTTCATAACCTCTATCTCGTAGTCATAGTCAGGAAGTTTACTTATAAGTCCCAACTAAAGGGAGTCCTAACTGACCAAACTGGAGGAACGACGGGTTCTCTGAGACTCTTCTGAAAAGGTTGTGGTGTTAAACTTTCGTCGTTAAGAAGTCGTGAGTCGGGGAAGAGATACCAGGTTGAGAGTGTAGAAAGACACTGATGACCTTTTTGATATCGAAACTGATACACCTGGGACAACCGTTTCACTACAGAGAGGAAAAAATTATGCGACAGATCCAAACTTGACACCACAATCTCTTCTGAGAACTCTCAGGGAACCTGACGTCCTTTAGTCAAGACTTATAAGTAACCTTCCTGACTACGACTTCGACATGTTATGTAACCGGTGGACTACACTTCTTGACTGAGTAACTTTTTCTGGGACTACGACCTTTTCTAACCTCTGTCCTCCTCTTCCCCTACTGTCTCCTACTCTATCAACCTACCGTAGTAGCTGAGTTACCTGTCCTCAAACTCATCCGAGGTCCTCAACCACTACTTGTCCCTTCGGACCGTACGACGTCAGGTACCCTAGCGTTTCTCGGCCTGTACTGACTCGCTGACTTGACTTGACTTAATTCAAACAGCATAGAAAAGAAGGTTCCTCGTTCGTAGTAAATTAAAGTACCGACATCAGTACCACACGTGACTAAAACCTCGGATCTCAATCCAAGTCAGTGAGTCAGTACAGACTGAGAAACGCTGGGGTACTTAATGTCGTGCGGTCCGGAGGGACAGGTAGTGGTTGAGGACCTCCAGTGAGTCTGAGTGTAGGTAGCACAGTCACTACGGTAGGTCGGTAGAGTAGGAGACAGCAGGGGAAGAAGAGGACGGAGGTTAGAGAGGGTCGTAGTCTCAGAAAGGGTTACTCAGTTGAGAAGCGTACTCCACCGGTTTCATGACCTCAAAGTCGAAATCGTAGTAAGGAAGGTTTCTTTAGGGTCCCGACTAGAGGAAGTCTTACCTGACCGACCTAGAGGAACGTCGGGTTCCTTGAGAGTTCTCAGAAGAGGTTATGGTATCAAGTTTGCGTAGTTAAGAAACCACGAGACGGAAGAAGTGTCAGGTTGAGAGTGTAGGTATGTACTGGTGTCCTTTTTGGTATCGGAACTGATCTGTCTGGAAACAACCGTTTCATTACAGAGACGAAAACTTATATGATAGATCCAACCAGTATTGAAAAGAAGGTTCCTCATTCACAGAAAAGTAAAATACCGACGTTAGTGGTAGATGTCACTAAAACCTCGGGTCTTTTTATTTCAGATTGTGACAAAGGTGACAAAGGGGTAGATAAAGGGTACTTCCCTACCCTGGCCTACGGTACTAGAAGTAAAATACTTACAAATCGAAGTTCACTTGAAAAAGTGAGAGGAGAAAGTGAAAGTAGTTCTCCGAAAAGTCAAGGAGAAGTGAAAGACGGTATTCCCACCACAGTAGACGTATAGACTCCACTGACTATAAAGAGGGCTGTTAGAACTAAGGTTGAACACAAAGAAGGTCAGGTCGGAAAGAGTACTACATGAGACGTATCTTCAATTTATTCGTCCCACTGTTATATGTCGGAACTGCCTGAGGAAAAGGATAAACCTTGGTCAGACAACAAGGTACAGGTCAAGATTGACAACGAAGGACTGGACGTATGTCTAAAGAGTTCTCCGTCCAGTCCACCAGACCATAAGGGTAGAGAAAGTCTTAAAAGGTGTCAAATAACACTAGGTGTGTAAGTTTCCGAAACCGTATCAGTTCTTTCATCTTTATCTATAAAAAGACCTTGAGAGAACGAAAAAGGTACTAGGTCGTCTACAACCGTTAAACTAGAGACCAAGGAGACGGAAAAGATTTTGGTCGAACTTGTAGACCTTCAAGTGCCAAGTGCATAACGACTTCGGACCGAACCTCTTAAAACTCGTAATGAGATGATCGTACACTCTACTCACGTTAACACGTCATCAAACTCGTAAGAAACCGTAACGGAAAGAAACCTTAACCTTACTTTTGACTGGAAAAGGTCAAGACACCGGTGACGACTCAAAAGGTTTAAACGACCGTATAACTCACGTCGTGAAAGTGTCGTAGTAGAAAGTCCTAAACTTTGTCGAGTTGACCTTAATGTAGTGGAGGTGATCGAAACAAGCATCACTACGGAGGATTCCGGACGAACTGAAGTGTAAGGTCCTACAGACCGAGATCTACTCACTAGTGTGATAGTACTAATAGACCCAGCACTTCTAGAAAAAACATGTCAAGAAGACGCATAAGAACGGTGGAGAAGAATTATAGAAGACGAAGACAATCCAGGTATGGTAAAGACAGGAAATAGCTCGGGTAGAAACGTACTTTATAAAGGAACCATAGAGATTAAAAGAACTTCTCTAGAGATCAGAAAGGGTAAGACAAGAAAAGTAGATAAAGAAACGTAACTAGCGACTCCTTCCGAAAGAATAGAGAAGAACGATAAGAGACCTTGAGACGTAAATCTGCGAATATAGAAAGGAAAAGAGGAACCGAAAAGTGGAGAGAAGAAAAGTGTCGATAAACATTCCGGAGGGTCTGTCGGGAAAACGAAAAAACGCCAAGAAAAGGTACCCCTACCAGAACTAGGGACAGAGGACATGTTACAGTGCTTGGAGTAAGGTATCAAGTAGTCCGTGAGTTAGATAGTCTAGATCCGGGAATTTAGATAAAGAGTGAAGGTGACATATTAGTATTCCCTAAACTAAATCCAGTATGGACTTACCAGATCGTCAGAAGGGATGAAAGAAGTTAGACTCAGACTTAAACCATTATTCCTCAAGTACTAGACTCGGTGTCAGTCGAGGGCCAGAACAAAAACAACTGACATATCTCGAAGAGGTAGAAACCGACGTTTCTTATATTAGTTAGACTAAAACCACAACTGGTAGACCACTACAGGTACACATCTCAGAAGAGAAGACAACAACCTTTTCTCACAAACGATACTGGTCACGTAAAAGAACCGTTTTGAGATAATCAGAAACGGGACGAAGTAAGGAGTAAGGTTTCGGTTTAAACGGACAATGAGGTCCACAAAGAACTGAAGGATGAAAACGTAAGGTCACGGGATATTACTTTTCCTGTAGAAAAAACCCACAATCAAGATTTTCCGGAACATCCAGAAGTATTTTGGTAAGTTGAAGTCGAAGAAGTCTCAATGACCAACCCCGTATCTGAACCTAATGGCACTATAACTTACCAAACGGAACCTCTACTTGTCTCTAGTAAGACAACAAAAACTCTAACGTAGGTTCATGACGTAGAGACTGAGAAGACAACTGGTACTACCGATGAGGTAAAGAAGATTCCCTAAGGACGGGTGTCATCATCTATATTACCAGTAGACTCAATTTAAGTGGGTAAGGTCAGGTAAAATCAAGTGACTAAGGATCTTACAGCTACAAGTGAGACGGTAGAGAACAAACTGGTGAAGGTTAAACGGAACTAAGTACCTGGACTGTAAGGTCCAAGGATACGTTATAACGAGAAATTTCGTAGTCTAGAACGAAGATAGTAGTCAGTGTAGGAGTCGACCCATAACAAAAACGAAACCGAGGTAGGGAAGTAAGAAAGACCTCAATAAAGAGGTGACTAGAGGTCATCGTATAACCCGTGGATGACTGGACCCCTCAAGGAGGAAGTCATAGGATAGTAAAACGGAAAAGTATGACAAGTACCCCAAGAGTTCCGTTCTTATAACTTCACCGAACGGTAAGGGAAGAGGTCACCTGGTGTAAGACAGTCTGGAGAGGTGGTACTGGACGGGCAGAACCCAACGGGGCGCCCGTACCGGATCCTTTTCCTTTAGACGACTACCAAGATGTGAAAAGGGGAAAATAATCGGTACTTCACTACTTAACCAGAAAAGTTACAACTCAAAATTCGGTCGAAAAGTGAGAGGAGAAAGTGGGAGTAGGTCTCCGGGAAATTAAAGAGAAACAAAAGACGGTAATCTCACCATAGTAGACGTATAGACTCCAACAACTATAAAGAGGACCCCTAGAACTAAAGTCGAACACGAAGTAGATCGGGTCGTAAAAACGTACTACATTAGACATATATTTAATTTATTCGTCGCACCGTTATATGTCGGAACTGTATGAGGAAAGGGTCAGACCTGGGATCATGTAATAAAGTACAGGTCAAACTTGACAATGAAGAACTTGAAGAACTGGAGGTCAAAGAGTCCTCCGTCAATTTCCACCACATCATAAAGGTAAAGAACTTCTTAAACAACACTAAGTGTCTTTTCGAAAGTGGATCAGTTATTTTGTCTTCATCTAAAAAAGACATTAAGGGAAAAAGAAACTAGGTTACCTAAAACCGTTAAACTAGAGACCAAGGAAACGGAAAAGATTTAGGTCGAACATATAGACCTTCAAGAGTCAAGTACATCACAACTTCGGATCGAACTTCCTTAAACTCGTTATGGAACTCCTACCCTCTACTCGTGTTAATATGTCATCAAACTTGTAAGAAACCGTAACGAAAGAAATTCTAACCTTACTTTTGACTTAAAAAGGTCTGGACACCGGTAACGACTCAAAAGATTTAAACGAAAGTATTACTCACGTCATGAAATTGTCGTAAGTAAAAAATCCTAAAATTTATTGTGTTGACCTTAAGGTAGTGGAGGTGATCGAAACAAATATCATTACGAAGGATTCCGGATGAACTGAAGTGTGATGTCCTACGGACCAGGTCCACTCAAAGGTGTGGTGGCACCAATAGGTCCAGTCATTCCGGAAAAAAACATATCAAGAAGACACATAAGAACGGTGGAGACAATTAGAGAAGACGAAGACAAGTAAGGAACGATAAAGACAGGAAATAACACGGGGTAGGAACGTTCTTTACAAGGGAACCATAGAGGTTAAACGAACTCTCTAGTGATCAGAAAGGGGAAGATATTAAAAGTAGACAATGAAACGTAATAAGTGAATTCTTCAAAAGATTACAGAGGAACGATAAGAGATCTTGATACGTAAGTCAACCCATATAGAAAGGGAAAGAGGAAACGGAAAACAAAGAGAAGAAAAGAGTCGATAAATATTCCGGAGGAGTCTGTTGGTAAAACGGAAGAACCGTAAAGAAAAAGAAACTCTACCAAAACCAGTGGTGGAGGACATGTTATAATACTTTTCGACAGGTATCAAGAAGTCTGTGAGACAGAGGGTATATATTAGGGAACTTAGATAGACAGGGGAGATGGTCTCATTCTGGGTCAAAAGGGGTGTCAGTCCCAGAGGGTAGTCCTTCGAACGGAGAATAGGAGTAGGTAGTCTTCCGTCTGTCTTATTCGTTGTTGATGTTATGGTGACGGAAACCTTACTTGTGTTTTTAGTGTCTTTCGACTGGTTTTACTAGTGTACCTAGTGTCGGAACACATTGAGTCACTTCGATACTCGGTCCGGTAGGTCCCGGTGGGTTCTACCTGTCCAGTATCACCTCTTAAGACTGTTTTACACCAAGTGACCTCTTCTCTTACCGTTTAGTGCAATCACAAGAACGGAGCTCTTTGGGTACTTATCATACTTTTCCGTCTTTATATACTGTGGACTTCTACTCGGTTTAGCTTGGGTCTAGAGGGTGTAGCGTCCGTCTAAGAAATGGTCGACTCGATGGTACCTTCGGGTTATTCTCTCAGATTTTACGTCATGAACCCACGTTAGAGTTTTTGTTGTCTTACGAGAGCCCAAAACAAAAGTTCGTTTGGTAAGTTGTAGTGTCATTAGGTTTAGATATGGGGTTGTTGACTACGGTTCGACTTCAACTGTTCAAGACACTTCTAGATGTTGTGGAAGATCTTGATTGTGAGTTTTTTCCACAGGAAAAGTAGTATTCCCTAACCTTACGTTTTCATCTTTCAGTTCTCTATGGGTCTGATTGTACGTTCAAACCGGAGTCCCATGCTTTATTTCGTCCCGTTTCCGATTGTCTCAAAAATAGTTCTCTTGTCCGGCTAGTATCGTATGTGTGAAACGGTTGTTGCGATCTCTACTGAGATGTTTACCTGTAGTAGCCTACCAGTTATAGTTTTAGTCTAACTGATATAAGAAACGTCGGTTTCCACCTCTTAGAGATACGTCGGTCACTTTTGTTCTAGAACCTCGATTGACACCGAGTCTAGTATTTGACGAATAACGTTTTAAGTCCGAATTTAACTTCTTTCATCCCTTTTGGTGATCCGGTAAGTCTATACTGGGTTTATTTTAGGGAATACTAAAGTGTTACCTCCACTGTTTATCTAAGTTCCCTAATCTAGACCATCTGTCTCACGGACTTCTTGATACCTGTCTTCAAGTATTGTGACATGTCCTCAGTTACTGGTTTTGGTAGGGGTTCTTTTTCTTTACGCGTTCCCGTTTCACCAACAGACTCCTCCGAAATGTTTATTGACTCCTTTCTTCTTTTCGTTTTTCGTTCCCTCTTTCCCTATCTATATGGTTTGACTTAAGTCTCAACGTCTCTTATCGTTCCTTTCTATTCTTCCGGAAGAATTTACTTGTTCTTGTCTTTATCCCCCTCTGTTATCTTACCCTTTCTGATTTTGAGAGAAGTTCTTTTAACCTCTATAGTTCCCTTTAAAAGTACGTCCCTACCCATATTATTTCCTGTCTTTGTCGTTCTTGGATTTCTTCGTCCTCTATAATTCTTCTCCACTGTTCTTATTTGTCTTGACATGTTAATTCCAGAATTACTGGGTCTTTTGGTACTACAACACGAGGGAGAAAGACTCGACGTATAGGATCTCATACTTCAGTTCTTCTGCAATGATGTTTGTTTCGATCACCTCCTCTACTTTAAGGTAGACTCTATAAATTTTAGGATTTTCTACTACTACAATTTCACGACGTGAGTTATTCAGTCGTTTGGGTCGACCATTTCTTAGACGGACGTCACGTCCTCTGGGGTCAAACTAAGGACCCAGTCTTTTAAGGGGACCTCTTCCCTATCCGATGGGTGAGGTCATAAGAGTCCGAAGGGAACACCGAGTCGACCATTTCTTAGGTGGACGTCACGCCCTCTGGACCCAAACTAGGGACCCAACCTTCCAGGGGACCTCCTCCCGTACCGTTGGGTGTGGTCATAAGAACGGACCTCTTAGGGGTACCTGTTTCCTCGGACCGTCCGATGACTCGTACCCCACCATTTCTCATCTGTGGTGACTCTCTGATTCGTGTCGTTGTGTCGTGTCGTCACCGGTGTCCCGACCTTTTCCAGTCAAAAGTAAGGTTAGGGTTTCCCGTTACGGTTTCTTACAAGTTTGATGACATATTAACGAAGTAAAGTGTACGATTGTTCCAATACGGGGTTTAGGAAGTTCGATCCGAAGTCTTCATACACTTGGTCTACATCCTAAACCCAAAGGTTCTCCGTCTCCATGGTCTCTAGTTAATTTAACTCTTGTAAGTAATCTAGTATCCCTTTCGTTCCCACAAGGTCTTTTTTGTGGATGAAGACGAAGTGACCGATACGATTTAGGAAACTGACACACTTAGTGTTGTTTTACACCATTTAAGAATTTCTCTACCCTCACGGTCTGGTGGAATGGACAGAGGACTCTTTGGACACACACCCAGTTCTTCGTTGTCAAAATTGACCGGTACCTTGTTAACTGACCAAGTTTTTACTCTTACCTCATGAAATTCCTACATATAACAATGGGATGAAGAAAGTGAATAATTATATACGTCTCATGTAATACACTTTACGACCTGATCTACTTAGTGCTCGACATTAGTTCTAACGGCTTTATAGTTGTTGGAGTCATACGTCTACTATGGTAAGATCACCGTCTTTCACTTCTCCTTAATTTCTCGGAGAACTACTTCCACTTTCTCCTCTTACTTTTTCGACCGAACTTTACGTTGTAAAGTTTTTGATTATAGTACCATATATCAGGGTAGTGAAGTACCGTTTATCTTCCCCCCTTCACCTTCGTCACTGTCTAAAAGAAAGGAACCCAAGGTTTTAGTGACACCTTCAATAACGGTGGTACCTTAATTTTCTGGGAACGAGGACATTCCTTTCGACACTGTTTGGATCTGTCGTATCATTTTCCGTCTCCATAGTGAAACGACTGTTTCCAGTTATATCCATTACGAAACCAAAAAGGTCATCAGTACACACCTACACTCTGAACCTGTCATTTCTTCACAGACTCAGGCCTTCTTAACTGTCAAACCTTAAAACCACGACTCTTCTGGGAACTCTCAAAGAACGTGACACTCCTCTAGTTTGGTCAGTTAGGACTTTTTCTTTTAGTTGGGACTTATAAGTGACCTTTCTGACTACGACTTCGACTTCGAGGTTATGAAACCGGTGGACTATGTTTCTCGTCTGAGTAACCTTTTATGGGACTACGACCCTTTCTAACTTCCGTTTTCTCTTCCCCACCGTCTCCTACTCCACCAATCTCTCGTAGTAGTTGAGTTACCTGCACTCAGACACGTTTGAGGTCCTGTACCACCTCCTGTCTCCTCGGGTCCGACGAAGTCAGGTACCGTAACATTTCACAGTTTGTACTGAATTACTGACTTGTTGTTGTTTTGTTTTTGACTTTAATATGTAACACTGTTTACGATAATTTTTTGACTCGGTAAAATCAATATTTCCACACTGTATTTTCTCTAGTGGACTTTTTTTTACTTTGAATTGTACTCCCGGGAATTTTTACTTTATAGTAGGTGCATTTTTCGTTTCTTTGTCGTAAAGTCCATCTCCCTTGAAACGTTTAATGACTCAGTCTTTTCGCAAATCACACAAATTCCTAGACATTTCTCTGATCAAATAGACATCGTCTCTCGCACTCCCTCGGTACGTACCTATACGTACTAGTTCTTGTCTCCGTCTCCGGTCCTTTTCTTCCAAGACTATCGAACCTCTTTTCTCAAAGATAAAAGGATATTTACACAACTCTCGTGTGACTTCTGAGAGGTTAAATCATCGGTGATGGATATATGTGGATAAAGTCAAAATTATTCAAAGTTCAATTTAAGTCAATTTAAAGTTGAGAGAGAGAGAGAATGAATGTGTGTGTGTATAGTTCACAAGATATCGATCACAGAAAGTGTAACCAACCATGTCTACACCTTAGAAGAGTAATAACGTCTTTCAAAATAACCCGTTACGATACTCCTCAGATCCGACCTCTTACTATTCTAACCTATTACTGTAATTAAAAAAAGTTCTAATGAGACCGATGACATATCTCTTAGTCAACATCTCTCTGTTCTCTCACTCCGTCCCTCTAAAAAATCCTCCGGTGTCGATATCTGTCCTGTTCTTCAGTCGTTAGATCCGACTCAAGGAGACGCTTTGAGGAGAGACGAGGTTTGTTACGGTTCCCCTGAGTGAGGACGTAAACACGGAGACGTCGACCTCATCGACTCTACAAAGAGTTACACGAGAAAATAGGGGATCCTGTGGTCGGATCCGATTAAAGTGTACCACCACTTTTGTAAGTTAGTCGTTCTCGTCCCGTTCGGGGTCACGTGTCCGTGAACACTTTGAAGACGAGTATAGTGAAAACAATTACAGGGTAGTCAGTTTCGTTCAGTGGACTACTTCAAGTCTCAGTAGTACGTGACCCTTCTTACCCAGCAACACCTGTTACGACATAGTCGGATATGTGATTGTAGACGGAGTCTTAAAAGAAACAAAAGTCTGTGAAAGTCAACAGTCCCCCACTTTAAAACAGAAGACTCACCTTTAGGTTCCTACTGAGGAGATCCTGTCACCCGTCCTCGTTAAGTCACTGAGAACCTACAAACTGAAACAGTCTCCAGTTTTACGTCAATCGAAACAGGGTACTTCAGAAAAAAAAAAAAAAAAAATTAAACATCTTTCCAACTCGAGACAAGTGTGTAGTTGAGGGTAGACGGAGGAGTCAAGACTAAGATAGGGAGTGTCTTCGGGGAGACCTCTTTCACGGTGGTAACACTGCACATAGTTAGGTAGTAAAATCAGGAGACACTTCAATTCGTTTGAATAATAGGGGTAGTAGAAGGATATTGGTCGTAAGTTACAAGGAGTCAAAAGGACAGAGATTCAGTTAAGGGTCTGTGATTGTGAGTCGTAAACCCAATGAGTCGATACACGGGTTCTAGAGAGGAAGAGAGACGAAAAACTAAACTGGGGTAAGTATCGTTCGTAAATATTCACAGTCCATGACAAGATTTACATAACATCCCCAATGAGTAAGTTAGGAGTACCATTGGGATACTCTATCGATATTAATACCCGAGGTAAAATATCTCCGTTATACGTTCCGTACTCCCTTAACTCAGCAAACAGTTTCCAGTGTGTCGACCTTTCACTCCTCGACCCTAAGTTTGGTCCGTCCACTACAGTGTCAGAAGGAGAGTGGCGAAGAGGAAGGAAGGGGAGGTCTACGTTCCCCCAGTTGATCTCTGGTCCCCAGTCGGGAGTCCTGGTGGACGTTGCCACGGGTCCCCGGAGGAGTACTTACTGAGGTGAAGAAGGACTCGAGCGTTAGTATCATATTAGAAAGAATAACGTCCACGTCACCCTCACATAGTTGGGGTTCATGTTTCGGTTCTTCTTCTTAATATTCTTGAGCCCGTAACACTAAAACTTAGTCACGTTCCATATTTGTATCGGGGACAGAAGGTCCTCATACTTTGATTCCGACAGACCCTCCTTCCGGGTCCACCAGACGTGTCTTCCTCACAGTTCTTCTATACTAGAAAAATTTTATTTTTTCAGTCTTTCAGTTCCATAATCACCTGTACGTAATTTTCAAACCCACCAAAACCTCGACACTATTCGGTTACGGAGGTAGTGGAGTGGTTTCTGTCAGGACGGACTTCTATTGTCTCAGGACCAGTGTCAGTCCAAGAAGAGACGGGTCCTGTCGTGGTCTCCCTCCAGGGGTCTACCTCCGTTGGTTGTAAAGATTTCGAGGACTCACTCACTCACTTTCAGCAAGTCAACTCAGGTTGAGAAACTCTGGTGAAACTGATATTTCAGGTACCTTAAGAGGTCCGGTCTTATGACCTCACCCATCAGTAAGGGAAGAAGTCTCCTAGAAGGGTTGGGTCCTTAGCTTGGGTCCAGAGGACGTAACGTCCGTTTAAGAAGTAGTCGACTCGGTGGTCCTTTCGGGTTCTTATGACCACACCCATCGGATAGGGAAGAAGTCCCTTAGAAGGACTGGGTCCTTAGCTTGGTCCCAGAGGACGAAATGTCCGTCTAAGAAATGGTCGACTCGATTTACCTTCGGAGATAAATGTACATTATTCGTGATTCAAAAATTATTTTTTCTAAAATTTATCTTATCAATTATAATAGTCTTGACACGGTTCTATTACATTATGGTGTTTTTCAATACCTTTATCGTTATTAGACGATTATTGTCCTAATAAAGATAATGTAAGATTTAAGTTTAAAATTAGAAGTAAATACGTATAAAGTGTTTTCTTTTGTGATTATAATTCAAAATCTCATTTAAAAATGAGAATACAAAAACATGAAAATAAGGTAATGATGTAATTTCATAACGGTAAAGTTTCTTTGTAGATGTCGAAGGGTCTTCTTGATCAAAATTATGACCGTCAGAAGGACAAGTTATGCGTGGTTATATTTAGAAAAGAACAGTCTCTAGAGTTATAATTCATGAGATGTGGTCCGAAAAAACAAGACACTTGAGACAAAGTGATTTTGAACGCAAGAGGTAAAGGAGAAGCATTGGTGTCTGTGTGAGTCTGAATTTCTAAATAGAAAGAATACATATAAGACGCACGGTGGAGACAGAGACCTTCTGTGAAAAGGAAGGACGACTGTCAAAGATTTCGTGGATGAGACACGAACAGTGTGGTTCACTATTAGGGATCATGAATGGTGAGTCACAAGACATACACCGTGGAGGAGGTACGACTTCTCTACGATACTTTTGTTCTGTGCCCCCTACTCATTTCGTGGATTTTTAAAGAGGGCCTCCCCGAGATTGAGGCGTCTTTTGGAGGAGACCCTTATTAAAACGGTGACCAACTCATGAATGATACCATTTTTATTGATATTATGCAAGACAATAAGGATGGTGTTGAGACTCTAAAGAGGAAAGTCTACACTAACATTGATCAAGTAACAGAGTGTGTGTACCATTCTCGACTCTAAACTTAGAGACAGACAGCCTGAGGCACTACACTCTGAAGGTACGGTAGGTCAAAGAGAGATTTATAGAGTCCAAGGAAAAGAGTCTCAACCGTAAGGACCGAAGGTCCCCGACATCCTCGGGTAAGAGTGTATTGCCTTCTCAGCCCGACTTCTGACTACCCAGACCGAATCCAGTGTCCGGATAGAGCACTTGATTAATGACCTTGATCCACTATTGTCACGAATACTAACCGGTAGACCCCAGCAACGAAACTATTACAAACGACATAAAATATTACAAAACTATAGAACCCCGAAACGTATGACCCTCCTTGACGGAGAGAATCCAACTTGATTAAGGAGTTCTCTCGTTAGTCGCACGGATACTCGGGTAGAAACTGTACGTCTGTCTCGTTAGGTCTCGGACATAGGGATCGGTGGGGGAAAGGACTTGAGAGTGGTTCGAGTGTGGATCGGTTATAAGGGGGACGGGACATAGTGGGGTCTCGGTCGAAGTCTGTCAATCTCTGGTAGGGCTAACGGGTCTCGGAGGTCTTGGTGAGTAATAAGTCAGGATTTGGACGAATTGACGAATGGAACGGAGTGAGTAAGGAGGGGTGTTTTTGGCGGTATCACTGAAAACAGACGCGAAAGGGACGTACGGAGGACGGAGGACGGATTAGGTCACGATGGGGGTACACCGGGGGAACACACCGTCCTGTACCCAAGTCAGGAAACCCCTCGACGCTTATTAGTTGAGAAGAAAGTTTCCGTCAACAGAGACCAGTAGAATGGATGGAGGGATATGTCTGGTTTAGGACCACGTAAGTGTTATCAGGACACGGGTATCTTCGTCCTCTTTTCTGCTAGGTCTACTCAGCCAAGTTGGCAGGTAGAGACATTCCACTGACACGTATATTGACAAAGCTAGATTCTCAGACCGTGAGTCTCCTGTACCATAACTATCCCTATGTCATCATCCAGGTGGGTGAGGTCATAAGAACCCGAAGGTACCACCGAGTCTGTCATTTCTTGGACGGACGTGACCCTCTCTAGACGGGACCTCCTCCCGTACCGTTGGGTGAGGTCATAAGAAGGGACCTCTTAGGGGTACCTGTCTCCTCGGACCACCCGATGTCACGTACCCCAGTGTTTCTCAGTCTGTGTTGACTCACTGATTCATGTTGTGTCGTAGAGTTGATAGTCCGTTTCGTAGGGGTATTCCTTCGGCCCTCGCCCGTGATAAGACTCCCGGGTCATTTGTAGTCGGGACTCTGTTCAGACGACTATCTACACACGGTGGACCTCCGCCACGGACTTTTACGACGGTGTCCCAAAACACCCAGTCAGAAACCCTTCGACGGGACTCGGAGTCTACATTATACTCTTCGTCTTCGCTCCCAGTTTTTAGTCGACTACCAACATGGTCATTTTACTAGGTCTAACACTCGAGATATTGACGTCCATGGTACGGACAAAGAGAAAAGGCACATAGGAATCGTAGGTCCCGTACCACCTCCGAGTTATTTAGGAACAGTTTATTGACGTATCTACTTACAGTGGTTCTGAGTTCGTCGTCTTAGTATTACTTCGTCTTTGCTTCTGATCTTTAGTCATTTCTGACACTCTTGTGTCTTCGATCCCCATCCCGTCCTTCGTCCTTCGGACGACTGAAGGTCGGATCTCGAGTTTTCCTACGTAAACCCAGGGTGGAGGTGGTAGATCCATCTACTAGAATCGGAGTCAAAGGAGCACCTATTTTACCTGTGTTATTAGTATCGTAGTGGAAGTGTCCGAGTAAGATTCTTAATTTACTCTAGTACATACAATTCTCGAACCGTATGTCAAGTCAAGTCAAGTCAAGTCAGCGAGTCAGCACAGGTTGAGAAACGTTGGGGTACTTAACGTCGTCGTGAGACATTTATAATTAGGAACGAGAAGTACCGTTGCCTCCTTAGAATGATCGACCGTCAAATGTCACCTCTCGAAGAATCTATTAACACTGGAACTTCGACGAGCAGAAAAAGTGACACCACAATCCTTGAAATGGTCTTGACCCTGAATCTGTGCCCGTCGTTCTGACTTCGATTCACATTCTAAAGTACATAAAGTTTGGTCACCACTGGGTACTTTTGTGTCATGGTCAGAGTGGGGTCTCCGTCTCCGACTAATTTTAGTATACATTTGGGTTTTGTTGACTCGCTGACTTGACTTGACTTAACTTGACTTTGGGTTTTTCTCACTCTTTCTCCTCCCTACCAACGTCGGGAGTGTCCTGGTAGACAAAAGAAAGAGAGGAGAGTACTTTCTATAGTCGACTGAGTAGAAAAAGGGTGTCCGGAAAGAGACGAGAGGGGAGATCCAGTCGTTTGGGGTACAAATCCGGAAATTGCACATTCATGAGCCTAGTGTGACAAGATTATGTCGAAGGAGAGGAGGCACGTCTATGTGTTCTACGTAAGAAAGAACCTGATGTAGTACCCACCGACGGTTTAGGTCAAATGTCACTCAACAAACAAACAAGAATGAGTCCCTCGTTCCAACCTCCCGTCACGACCCACACCCCGTGTTCCTGGGTGTCAGACAATTCTGGGACCCAACCGAAACGAGTCCAGAGCGGTGACTTTACAGTATGTCATTGTAGAGACTGGTTGGATCTGTCGCATAAGTTTTCGTCTCTGTAATGAAACGGTTGTTTCAAGGCAGATCAGTTCCGATACCAAAAAGGTCACCAGTACATACCTACA
The DNA here is from genome assembly GCA_006410555.1 of Capra ibex. NCBI lineage: Eukaryota > Metazoa > Chordata > Mammalia > Artiodactyla > Bovidae > Capra > Capra ibex. Next base: position 115,945,163 of record SJYO01020080.1, read on the forward strand.
CTTTCTACCTGACACTTCTTTCGACTCACGGTTTCTTAACTACGAAAGCTTGACACCACAACCTCTTCTGAGAACTCTCAGGGAACCTGACGTTCCTCTAGGTTGGTCAGGTAAGATTTCCTCTAGTCGGGACCCAAAAGAAACCTTCCTGACTATGATTTCGACTTTGAGGTTATGAAACCGGTGAAGTACACTTCTCGACTAAGTAACCTTTTCTGGGACTACGACCCTCCCCAACCCCCGTCCTCCTCTTTCCCTACTGTCTCCTACTCTACCGACCTACCGTAGTGGCTGAGTTACCTGTACTCAAACTCACTTGAGGTCCTCAACCACTACCTGTCCCTCCGGACCGTGCGACACTAAGTACCCCAGCGTCTCAGTCTGTGCTGACTCACTGATGTGACGTGACTTGACTTGACTTGACTTGACTTGTAGAGAAATGTTACTCCAGTGTGAAGACAAATGGGGTACTGATAAAAAAGTCGTAGGATAGTCCTTTACGTACGGTAAGTTGGAGTCTCCCAAACCCCTTGGTCATATAATACGAAAGGTAAGAAAGTCATTGACGTCCTCCGTCCTCCATCACCGACCCAACGGTCTAAGGTGGTGACCCACTTTTCCCAACCCCTTCCTCACTTGACACGATTTTGCAGGGTGACTTGGTACCGACTGTAGAACCGACACAAGTAAACCTGTCTTGTATTCGAATGTACAGCTCGGGTTACCAGTCACGGTTCTCATTCGGTAAATCTACTGAGTAGCCTGTTATTTTTTCACTTAAGGTTTTCTGACCTCTTGATCAGACAGTTACAACTCTTTATCTTAATTACTCACCTGATTCCTAGAAGAGGATGTACCTTAGACACTCGGGTACCCTAAACATGTGAGGATTATTGCATAAACCACCACCCGACCCAGAAAAAATTCACAGACCCACCCGGTTTAAATATTCAGGTGGACGGGACCTTTTTAAAAGACAGTCACCGAAGTATAAGTTTTAGGAGGATCAAAGGTCGTCTGTACTGGACGTTTTTCTCTTATGGGTCTACTGTTCTTTATTAGACACTTTTGGACACCCTTTCAGTATACCTACATTTGTTCAACACGTCGTAGACACGGGGTAGAATGTCTTCACATGAACACTTTGAGTCGGGATAAATCGAGGGATCTACCCGAGTTAGTACACTCCTTCCGTTTCTTTTACCAAACTCGGGTTCTCTCAGCTGACCTGGTTACACAAGGACTCTATATTCCATCACCTTGGGTTTTCTAATCTCCCCCCCAAGAGGTTCCCCTACTCTATTCCGGAGAGGGATCTATCTCCGACCCGAAAACGATATTGGATGGATACAGGACGGATTTGAGTCCGGTAACAAGTAAACGGTGACTTATGAATACCCTCAATTAATATCTAATACCAGTAAAGAGATTGCAGATTCCACGAGATTTCCGTGTGGGTATCGCGTGGGGTGGGGGTATGTGTGTGACCGTACAAATCTTCCATCATTGGTACACGTGACACCCGTTTGTGGGGCTGGAGACAGACAGGACCCGTGAACCTCCTCGGTCGTTACAGTGTCTCCTCTGTCACAGGGTACTAGAATCCGTTTCCCGACCAAAGTCCTTTGATAAGTATCTAAAAGTTCACTTTCGAGATAACTAAACCCAGACAAAATCCAAGATATCTAGGGTACGAAAACCTGTTGAGAAATCAGTTGGAAGTCCCCAAACGAAACGGGAACCCGACGTTTCTTAGTCGGGGTCACTTTTGACCTTCAAACTCGGGTCTACCAAAGGTCGAGATGTGGGACCGAGTGTCTCCTCTCTCCTCCAGTACACCAGGGGGACTGGGTTCCTCTAATAAGAAGACCTCAACGAGAGGGGAGGAAGAGTGAAAAAATTTTTCACGAACTCATTATTCTTTAATGAACTCATTATTCTTTGGGTAAAAAAATTTGATCAATGAACGGTTAATTGAAAAATAAAAATTTGAAATAAATAAAACCGACGTGACCCAGAAACAACGATGCACACCCGAAAGAGATCAACGCCGTTCACCTCCGATGAGAAGTAACGTCACGTGCCCAAAGAGTAACTCCACTGAAGTCATCAACACCGATCGTCCGAGATCTCGTACCCGAATGGACGGACACCTTAGAAGGACCTCGTCCCTAGTTTGGACGTAGGGGACGAAACCGTCCGTCTATGAATTGGTGACCTAGTGGTCGACAGGGTTTGAAGAGTGAAAGTGACTGGGAGGGGTTGACCCCTCCAATAGTGGTGACGAAGGAGTCGGAGGTGAAGAGTCGGGAGGTCGTAGGTGTCTCCCTGGACGTCCTTCAGACGTCACTCACTCCTCGTTCTGGAGACTTCTCCCTCTCGTCCACGTCTATTTAGGGTTCCTCTTCCCCGGTCTGGTATCAAGTCAAGTCAAGTCAGTGAGTCAGCACAGGCTGAGAAACGTTGGGGTACTTAGCGTCGTACGGTCCGGAGGGACAGGTAGTGGTTGAGGGCCTCAAGTGAGTCTGAGTACAGGTAGCCCAGTCACTACGGTAGGTCGGTAGAGTAGGAGACAGCAGGGGAAGAGGAGGACGGGGGTTAGGGAGGGTCGTAGTTTCAGAAAAGGTCACTCAGTTGAGAAGCGTACTCCACCGGTTTCATGACCTCGAAGTCGAAATCGTAGTAAGGAAGGTTTCTTTAGGGTCCCGACTAGAGGAAGTCTTACCTGACCAACCTAGAGGAACGTCAGGTTCCCTGAGAGTTCTCAGAAGAGGTTGTGGTGTCAAGTTTTCGTAGTTAAGAAGCCACGAGTCGAAAGAAGTGTCAGGTTAAGAGTGTAGGTATGTACTGATGACCTTTTTGGTATCGGAACTGATCCGTCTGGAATCAACCGTTTCATTACAGGGACGAAAACTTATACGATAGGTCCAACCAGTATTGAAAAGAAGGTTCCTCATTCGCAGAAAATTTAAGTACCGACGTCAGTGGTAGACGTCACTAAAACCTCGGGGGTTTTTTTCGTCACGGATTTTGTTTTACGAAGGAGGACCTCCCGAGGTCCGGTCCCTACGTCCTCTTCCAAGATCCACAAGATGAAACTCCAAAGAAAATTTCTTGCGTATTGTTGGTGGAGTAACAGTAAAAGGAGATTTTAATTCAGTTATTAAAGAATAATGAGTTCGTAACGGTCGATTACATTTAATATTCGACATTACGTATGATAATAATTGTTAACTGGACGGAATGAATTAAACCGAATATTCATAAATAATAGACGGGTCAGTAAAGTAACTTCGGTAGACCTATTTACTTCGCTTGAAACGTCTCCCTAGTCTTTACTCTTGTCCCGAAGGACCATACCTCTACTTGTCTTCTCTCCTTCACTCCAGGTCCTACTGAGTTTACAAAACACGGACTTCTGTTTCGTACAACTGGGGTAAGTATCTTTATACCTTCAGTTCTAATCGGTGGTCTGTCGCCTTACTTGAAGGGGTTTCTACACCACCCCCACAAAAGTCCATAGGGTCACTCTACCGTAAATATTTATACCGGGAACCAAAGTCCTCTCTCCACCTTCGACGTGTATATATCCAGACCTCCTCTATCGATTTCTCTTCTGTCTTTCTATCCCCCGGACCATTGTCTTACGATACCTTTTAGACGTAAGTCGTTGTCCCCTTTCTCCTCGGTTGTCATTCTATTCTACTCGGTCTCTTTTTCCAGGGTCTCCTCCGTCATTGAGTCTACTAGTCCTCTTCCAGAATGTCCTAGTTCTTGTTATTAGAGTATACGATTTCTTTTCTATTCCACTTCTTACTTTTGGTCACTGACTCGGTACAATGCTCATTCGTGTTCAGTAGAAGTCTTCTCGTTGAAGTCGTCTTACTCTGGCATCCGGGTCCAAAACCCCACATTGTCTGTCACTCCTACACTTGTGTCACCCATATAGATGAGCTAGTTCTGTCGGTTGTTTCCTTTTTGTTCTCCGCCTTTCATCCACGGTTGGACTCCTACTCTTCTCCCCTTAAAATTCATTATTTTATTCGTCTTTTCTAGGGTTCCTCCCTTCGTCTATTTCCTACGATTTTTCTCGGGGGTAGTCACTAAGAAGGAGAAAAAGCAAGGGTACCTGGTGAACTTTAGACTGTGTTCTCGATATCGGTGAGTGACCTTTCACGTGTGTGAGGTAGGGTGTGTGTTGATGTCCTACGGGAACCCGTGGGCACTCCTGTTGGAAACAAGGAGCACACTTAAGAACTCAGTATTCCTGAGACCTCGTTGTCAGTACAGTACCAGAACCCTCTCGACCCGTCTCCAATCGTCTGTAACTCCCTCTCTCTAACCCAAGGTATGTAAACCGTGTACCGTGTCGTCGGTTTTCTTTTGGTCTATGATCTTAAAGTGGATGTTTTAGTTATCAAATCTGTCGTATCTACTCCGGTCTGAGGTATTCTATAGACCTTTCTGTTACCATTTTCTTAATTTACAAAGGCAACTTTCAATAACGGAAAGATCTATGCTTTTTGCAAGTAACATTTTACCTAAAAGTACCTTAGTCCAACATTCATTGTGTTTGCAGGATGTTATTCCATTACCGATATATTTAACAACATCGAGTAAATTCACCTGATACTATTTCGGTAAAATTCACTATTAATATTACTAAACATTAGTGCACTCCTATACAATTACAGTAATTCACTTCTTTTTCTCTTATATTTCGTTTCGATGGGATACTAATGTTGATACAATTTGTAGAAATACATAATATATATAAAAAAATGTATATTTTAAAATTTTATAAAACATAAATATATATACATTTTGATTTTTCCTTTTTATACTGAATGACTTGATCATCTTAGGACTCACCAGTAAAAAGAGAATAATATAAGTCTACTGGGAAAAATAATAAACATAAAAAAAAAATAATTTTCCCCACAACGACCCTGAAGGGACTACCAGGTCACCAACCCTGAAACGGAAGGTTACGTACCCTACCCCCAAGTTAGGGACCCGTCCCTCGAATCTACGGTGTACGAAACACAGGTCCCTTGGTTTCGTATTTTGTCTTTGTTATAACAATTTTCAAGTTATTTCCGAAATTTTTACCGGGTGTAGTTTTTCCCGTTCATAGTGAAAAGTAATAGAGACTAAAATAATAGATAAAAATTATTATACTGTATTGTTCGATTTACACCGATTCGAACTTCTAATCGGAAGTTCGGATTCTTTTCTAGTGGATAATTTCCAGGAGAGTACAGTAGAAAAGACTGGAATTATGTGAATCCTATAGGATACGGGTGTGATACAGAGTCAAATCAAAATTTAGGACTAAAATTTACGGTCTGATTTATCACCCCTGAGAACACATCTGGAGACTCTGTACTCTGACTCAGGACCCAACTTCTCCTCTTACAAAACGTGCAAGGTCCTTCACTTGGTCCGTCCAAGAAAGAGTAGAACAGAACCAAGGATAAAGAAAGGACGATACCTCAAAACTCCTCCGTTTTTTCGTGTTCTTAATATACACAATAAATTCTTTACCAGGTTTGACTTGTCATAGTGGTGAATATTCCGAGCAGCATATCCGGGTTTGACATTTGTCTGAATTTTTGCTTGTCGACGGGATATCGTCTACTATAGTGTTTCTAAAGTCTCTCTAGTCTGTTGATTGGTCTCTACCCAAGTGTCGTCGAAAGGGTTTTTTCGTAGGTCCACCCAGAATTTACCGGGTTAACAGTCTCCGTCCCTTCCCTAGACTCCGTACCCGAGTCAAGTCCACTCTTCGATTTTTATAGGTTCCTTCCTATTGTAGCAATCGCAGGTCGGAAAAAGTCTTCGTCAAGGAGTGTGACCCCTGAACCGTCGCATCTCTTTCATTCGTGAAACGAGAGTATGAAATGTTCTAAAATGTTTTGACGAGGTACCGAGACGAATTACTTGTCGCTCCGGAGGACCCGTCTTCCCCTTTGTTTCCTCCGGACGAGACCCCGACGGGTGACCCTTCTACCTCACGTGTGGTCTTGACGTCCGAAAGGATTTACGAAGTATCGTCTTCTCCTTTTGTTATCGAGACGTTCGGACGGTGTAAGTCCTTCGGTCCTTAGTTCTCGGAGGAGGTGTTTGACCGTAAAAAGTCAGTAAAAGTACGAAAAAAAAGAGTTGAATCAGGGTAGAAAGTGTCGGAGGGACAACGAAAAATTTTAATTTGGGTCGGAAAGAGAGACAAGAGAACGTGAGTACGATTGAATTTCTCGTGTCTCTTAAGCACCATCTTCTGGTGGAGGACTTCTGTTTTAAGAATAGAGGTCGGAGTAGTCCCTCTGAAATCCTTGGTAGTGAACGACCGTGCCGCCCCCCTCTCCCCCCCTTAGAAACTCGACGGAACCCCCCCTTAGAAACTCGTCGGAACATGGACTCTGACAGACAAATGACAGTTCAGTTTACTATTTCACTCTGCTCCATCGGCTCTTGACATGTTTTTCTAGAATTACTGGGTCTATTGGTACTACCACACTAGTGAGTAGATCTCGATCTGTAGAACCTCCTTCACACTTCAGTTCACCCGGAATCCTTCGTAGTGATGTTTGTTTCGATCACCTCCACTACCTTAAGGTCAACTCGATAAAGTTTGGGATTTTCTAGTACGACACTTTCACGACGTGAGTAATACGGTCGTTTAAACCTTTTGAGTCGTCACCGGTATCCTGACCTTTTCCAGTCAAAAGTAAGGTTAGGGTTTCTTTCCGTTACGGTTTCTTAGGAGTTTGATGACGTGTTAACGTCAGTAGAGTGTACGATCGTTTCATTACGAGTTTTAAGAGGTTCGATCCGAAGTTCTCATACACTTGGCTCTTGAAGGTCTACAAGTTCGACCCAAATCTTTTCCGTCTCCTTGGTCTCTAGTTTAACGGTTGTAGGTGACCTAGTAACTTTTTAGTTCTCTTAAGGTCCTTTTATAGATGAAGGTGAAGTAACTGACGTGATTTTGGAGACTAACACACCTAGTGTTGTTTGACACCTTTTAAGAAACCCTCTGTCCTTATGGTTCGGTGGAATGGACGGAGGACTCTTTGGACATACGTCCAGTTCTTCGTTGACAATCTTGGTCTATACTTTTTTGTCTGACCAAGGTTTAACCCTTTCCTCATGTAGTCCCGACATATAACACTGGGACGAATAAATTGAATATACGTCTCATGTAGTACGTTTTACGACCCGACCTACTTCGTGTTCGACCTTAGTTCTAACGACCCTCTTTATACTTATGGGAGTCTATACGTCTACTGTGGTGGTAATACCGTCTTTCGCTTTTCCTTGATTTCTCGTAGAACTACTTTCACTTTCTCCTCTCACTTTTTTGACCGAATTTTGAGTTGTAAGTTTTTTGATTCTAGTACCGTAGGCCAGGGTAGTGAAGTACCCTTTATCTACCCCCTTTTTTACCTTTGTCACTGTCTGAAATAAAAGAACCTGAAGTTTTAGTGACGTCCACAACAGATGTGGGTACTTTAATTTTCTACAAACGGGGAACCTTCTTTTCGATACTGGTTAGATCTGTCGTACAATTTTTCGTCTCTGTAATGAATCGGCTGTTTCCAGACAGATCAGTTTGGACACCAAAAAGGACACCAGTACATACCTACACTCTCAACCTGATATTTCTTTCGACTCACGGCTTCCTAACTACGAAAACTTGACACTACGACCTCTTTTGAGAACTCTCAGGGAACCTGATGTTCCTCTAGTTTGGTCAGTTAGGATTTCCTTTAGTTGGGATTTATAAGTAACCTTCCTGACTACGACTTCGACTTTGAGGTTATAAAACCGGTGGACTACACTTCTCGACTGAGTAATCTTTTCTGGGACTACGACCCTTTCTAACTTCCGTCCTTCTCTTCCCCTGCTGTCTCCTATTCTACTAACCTACCGTAGTGACCGAGTTCCCTGTACTCAGACTCGTTCGAGGTCCTCAACCATTTCCTGTCCCTTCGGACGGTATGTCCTCAGGTACTTGACCTGTGTTGACTCACTGACTTGTTGATGTTGTTGTTTACTATTTTATAAAAATACTCGTCTCCCTTGATATCTTTCGTCGTGCACTATCCCTAGTAATAAAATGAAGGAAAAAAGTAGTGTATTAAAATTTAAATTATGGGAAGGGATTTCAAAGTAGTCGTAGAGGACTCGAACTTATCGGAGACACCAACAGTATTTATTCCCCCGGTAGGGGTGTTTTCTCACGTTTGGGGTCTCCGGACGTCTTTTTATTTTTCGTTAAAGGTGACCCGTACAAAAAGAGATGTCGTGGTGGTCCTTGTGCGTTGAGTTATGACGGATGATTGAAACTTGAAGTTCAATGGGGTGAAGTATTAGAGGAGTTAGGGGTTCCTCTAGACCGGTGAGGGAAGGGATCGACCGTAGGTTGAAGTGTCAGTTACTTATAGGATAAAGATAAGGTACGAATTATATAAGGTAGTGTTAGGAGAAGAGTGGTGGTAGAGACGGAGAGGGATCAAACAATTCGTACTCCCTTAATAAGGTTCGGATTCCTACTTCTCAACTATCTTTACTTTTCTACATCTCGTGACCCTGGTTTCACTTCTTTCTCTCCTTCCGTGGATCCCACGTTTTAAATTCCTATGTCGTGAGCCTAACCCGTTCACATCCTAGTCGAGTCTACTCACGGAAGGACTCAAATACGGATCGGTTTAGAGAATAGAATGGGATTAGGGTCGGGATAATAAAAAAAGTTTTAAATTATATCAACAACGGTTTTAAAAATTACGAGTAGGTCTACAATGTATGTGAAGAAGGGTGTGGTGTCCCTGAGTAGGTCCACTATGTAGACCCGAGTCTACGACGGAAAACCACGGATGTACAAACCTCCTAGAGTGGACACGAATTCTCTACAAGTCAATACAAAGAACTCAACGGTAAAAAGAAATACCTCCGAAAGGGGAGATAAGAAATACAATAGACTAAATAGACTAAAGTAAGAAACCAAAATGTAGTTCTATGGTCGTACAAAAACAGTAGTGTTCTGTGGGAACTGGTAGTCCATTAGTTGTGTGTGCCCTGTTGACGTCATAATTTTTTGTGTCTATCTAGCCTTACAGTCACTAAACGTTATAAACGTTACAGTGACTATTTAGTCTCGTCTTAGTTCAAACACACACACACAATTCAGCGAAGTCAGTACAGACCGAGACACTAGGATACCTGATATCGGGTGGTCCGAGGAGACAGGAACTCTATAAGGTCCGTTCTTATGACCTCACTCAACGGTAAAGGAAGAGGTCCACTAGAAGGACTGGGTCCCTAGTTTGGGTGTAGAGAATACAGAGGACGTAACCGTCCGCCCAAGAAATGGTGATCACGATCGACTCTTAGTTCAAATAGAGACGTTGTAGGAACGTCAGAGATCTTAAAAGATATCAAGATTTCACGAAAGGTGTCTTCCTCTCTTTTTCTACGAAAAGAAGGTCGGAAGGGTCGTGATACAAATGAAAAATTTGTGACACATGTGGACGCTCCACGGTACTAGAGAATTCACACAGAACAGTCCTGTCTTCAGTTCTCGCCACCCACACACAACTTCGAATCGTTTAGGTCCTCCGGACTCTACGAACTAAAGAGGTTTGGGACAGAGAACCCATGGAAAGTTCATATAAGGAACCTCTTCAAAAGGTCCCTAACAGACTTACATAGACCTAGAAACAGACCAACCACGGGGTATGCACACTGGATCTTACGAAAAACTAACGTTTTACGTATACCTGAGCGGTGCGAGTTGATTGAAAAGTGGTGTCAAGTACAATAGAAGGAGAGAAAAAAGTGACCGAACCGAAAGTGGAAGTCCTACTTTAGATAGAGTCTTCTATAACCTAAAGTGACCAGGAAAATCCAGTGGGGGTTAGTAGGAGTCAGTGGGTAATAGGGTGATACAAAAAAGAAAAATTTTTAATAAAATAAAATTACAAAAATAACTTCATATAAACTAAATGTTACAACAAAAGTAAAGACGAGATAACATTTCATTAAGTCGATATGTATATATATGTAAGAAAAATTTTATAATAAAAGGTAATGTCAAATGGTATCCTATGACTTATGTTAGTAGACGTTATATGTCATCCTGGAACGACGAATAGATCAGATATATATTATCGAATGTCGAACAACAATAACTCAGTAGTTCAACGCAGACTGAGAAATGCTGGGGTACCTGAGATCGGGTGGTCTGAAGGGACAGGAAGTGATAGAGGGTCTCCAACGAGTTTGAGTACAGGTAACTCAGTCACTACGGGGGGAAGAGACATCGGGGGAAGAGGATGGGAGTTAGAAAGGGTAGTAGTCACAAAAAAAGGTTACTCAGCCGAGAAGTGTAGTCATAACCTCGAAGTCGTAGTCAGGAAGGTCACTTGTAAGTTCCAACTGAAGGAAATCAAATGTCGACGAGTGGGGTTTGAGGGTGAGGTAGGAAGGGGGTGTGGGAGAGGAGGAACCATTGTTGTTCAGAGAAGAGGTACAGAGACTCATACAAAGACGAACGTGTATTCGAGTAGACACAGTATAAAATCTAAGGTGGATATTCACTATAGTATAAACAGAAAGAGGACAGAATGAAAAACGAATCATACTACTAGAGATCAACGTAGGTACAACGACGTTTACGTAACGAAGTAAGAAAAATACCGGGAATCATAAGGTGACATATACACGTGGTGCAGAAGAAATAGAAAAATAGACACCTACCTGTCAATCCAACAAAGGGACAGAACCGATATCACTTATGGTGACAATACTTGTATCTCCCACGTACATAGAAAAACTTTACCAAAACAGACCTATATACGAGTCCTCAGCCTAACGATCTAGTATACCATTGAGATGAAAATCACAAGACTCCTGGGAGGTATTCTTGGAGGTAGGACAAAAGGTATCACCGACGTGGTCAAATGTAAGGGTGGTCTCATATCCTCCCACGGGAAGAGCGGTGTAGGAGAGGTTGTAAACTTGTTGATCAAAAATTTCGATTACTTAAAGAAGAGATTGAGACGAACAGTCGTCCTACACATTGTATGGTGAAAGGGGGAGGGAGCCCGACGTAGAGTTCCAATTTACTTTATACAAGTGAAATTTAGGTGGGTGAGAGGATAGAAGAGAAGGTCCATCGGTATCTAAAATGCCGGAGTTTGCCCCTGGGGTCCTTGTCGACAAGGGACGTGATGTAGGTGGGGATGGTCGGGTTACTCATGGACTTCCGGAACCACCGTCACCCTCTCTAAACGGTTCTGATACTGTCCATACTCTGAAGGGTAGATACCCCCAAGAACACCGGGGATCGACTAGGACCCGTCTTATTACCTTTACTTCAATACGACTCCGAGTACTTCCCTGTTTTATTTCGGGTCGAGATTTACACAATAGGAGAAGTGGAGTTCTCCTTTACTTAAGTACGGTTCGAGTGTAACCGGTGGTTTTTTAGGAAAGAAGAGAATGAACCGACCGTCCTGGTGACCTATCTCTAAAACCAAGACAAAACACTTTAAAGTAATACACGGAATGATGCATGTCTTTCAACGTTTCAACCCACGTAACTGATCGTCGTATTACAGCGTCTTGTAGTTCGAGGTGAACTTGTAGATTTAGTCGTAGACGTGACATTGTACTAAGGACCTACTAAACATACGTTCAACTCTAAACTCTCCGTGGCCAAATAACCCACGATAAGAAAGACTAGGAGTATGATTGGGAAGACAGCACCCACAACAAATTGTCTTCTCCTTTTGACACGTCCCTCCACTTCACCACACACGGGACTGGATGTCTGTTCCCGTCCTAAATTTGGGTCTCGGTGGCAATTTTTCTTAAGTAAACTTAGTCAAGACTACTCTACCTACTTTGACCTCGGCTAATATGTCTCACTTCATTCGGTCTTTCTTTTTGTGGTTATGTCATATGATTGTGTATATATACCTTAAATCCTTCTACCGTTACTGCTGGGACATACGTTCTGTCCCTTTCTCTGTGTCTACACATATTACCTGAAAACCTGAGTCTCCCTCTCCCTCTCCCACCCTACTAAACCCTCTTACTGTAAGATTGTACATATGATAGTACATTCTTAACTTAGCGGTCAGATACAGACTACGTCCTATGTCGTACGAACCTCGACCACGTACCCCTACTGGGTCTCTCTACAATACCCCTCCCTCCACCCTCCCCCCAAGTACAAACCCTTGCGTACATTCTTAATTTCTAAAATTTTAATTTTTTTTTTTTTTCTTTGTGTTTTTTTATTTATTTATTCAAACCACTTTTTTTTATGCACGAATTAACGTACATAAAGTGGAAATGGTTTTAGTGTATATATGACAGAAGTCTCGTCAGAGAATCTCGATCGACTCCACGACAGAGGGTCCGACGTCAGGAGTATAACGAGGTTTATTTTGAATTGAACGTTGAGATTTTTTTTTTATTTTTTATTTTATTTGGGTCTCGGTCGAGGAAGGTGTCGTATTCGAGCATTAGTACCCTAAAGTGACTAGAGTTCTCGATAACCATTGAAGTCGTCTCCCACACACACACGGGGGCTGTCACAAATGTACACAAACATTCAGACATATCTTTTGTGTTAAAACTCTAGTCTAGTCATAATATAAATAAAAATGAAGAGCCGTTTGTAACTGGAACGGGTGGTTCTCTTAAGGAACATTCTTAACTAAATGTATTTGATGTGACTTGACTTAAATAAAACGGAAAGGTCATAAAGATCTAACTCCACTTCAACAAGTGTACAAACTAACTCTTCCAAGAAACTTTATCTTGGTCACATTTATATAACACCCATTTAGAGTCAACTGTCGGACTACACTAACATTTTGTCCTGATCAATCATTATTCGTCATTGATTCACTACACTTTCAACGAGTCAGTACAGACTGATAAACGCTGGGATACCTGATATGTCAGGTACCTTAAGAGGTCCGGTCTTATGACCTCACCCATCGGAAAGGGAAAAGGTCCTCTAGAAGGGTTGGGTCCTTGACTTGGGTCCAGAGGGCGTAAAGTCCGTCTAAGAAATGGTCGACTCGGTGATCCCTTCGGATTCGTCATTGATTAACTGGTCCTTTTATTTCACTGAGACAGGAGGTTAAAGTCTCTCTAAAGTACTTTATCGGACTAAAGACAAGAAAGATCAGAGTATTAACCACTATTGGTATAATTTTTGGACTATGGGTCCGTGAATCCCTCACTGGGTTGGATCACTGGTCTTCCACGTACTCACAGGAAGGGTGACCACTCAGGGACCTAAGCCTACCAGTAGTGGTTATTGAGTCTACACACACTACGATCGACCCCTACTTGCTTGTCTACGTCAGTTTAGTCTATCACGATTTGTGAAGGGGAACGGGAACGGTTGTGAAGGGGAGGTACAAACCTTGTCTCTCGTCATTATCGTAAAATTTAATGGAACAACTTGACTATGAACATGGATGGGAACTTTATAACAGACACTTCCGTTGAAATTAGAGTCGAGAGCTAAAGAAGTCCGGGGTTAAGTCCTCCCTAAGAATCTCTTCGAGTTCAGTATTACCTTTAAAGATGGTTCTCCTCTTTTTGTCTGTCTAACGTTAAGGGTGACAATCTTTGAGGAGGTTTATAGGGGGTTCTATGGTGGTGTCATTAAGAGAGGAAAGAAAGAGAGAGAGACGAGGGGGCGGTTGTGTATGTGTTACAATGGAACACAGTATTACACAGATAAATTTTCTTCTTCTTACTCTTGAAGAAGTCCTAAGAATTGTTGAAAATTTATAACTTTACGAGTATTTTATTTCATCCATTTTCGTGAATTATGTTGTGTTATCTGTGTATCAACTCAGTCATTTCAACCGGAACTGACTGAAACGTCCGTGTTCCGTCGGATCATTACTTAAGGTTTCCCGTTTAACTACCGTACCGGTCTTTAATTCTACGGTTGTGGGTCTCGGGAACACACAAAGACGTCGTCTAAATAACCTGTCCGATGTCTTCAAGACAAAGGACTAATGGAGTTTGAGTTTTACGTCTATTCTGTCAGTCTCCCTGGGTGTGTAGAAAACCTCGATAATAGGGAAATATTATACTTGGTCTGTTTCGGATCCCTCCTAAAAATATAAAGGAGTTTTCATGTCTATTTTCATTCTCTCTAGTGGAAGTCGAATGTATTTTTTAGTAGAGTCTACTAAGAAAATTTTTTGACTAATTACAATATACACCGTTTTTGGTAGTTTTATAACATTAATAGGAGATTAAGTTTATTTAATAAAACAAATTAAAAATTTCCTTTTATGGTTTCAACAACCAGGGTTGACCGGTTCTTTTAGTCTAAAGAAGTTGAGTCACCTCGTAAAAATAAAAAGTACACTTCTTTCGTGGAGTCGTAACTTTAGCCGCGTGATTAGTGAAGTACTTTTGACTGTTCAAAGGGAGTGAAGAGACACACCCACCTTTCTGTTATCTGTCTGTCAGTCCTGTAACGTTCATCCCCGAAACCTTGATTAAATAAGACGTAGTTTCAGTCACTTCAACGACGAGTTTTTCTTTGTCAACTCATTTTTGACTGCCTCCCGAGGCAGACGGGTGGACGTCGCTGCGTCTCCGTAAATTAGGGGTCCTTGGAACTTTAAGGAGAGTCGAAGACTGCCGGTTCTCAAAAGAAGGACGGAACATGTAAGTGACGAGCGCCTAGTACTGCTCGACTAGGTACTTCGACTTGTCGAACTCTCTGCGTACTTCGAGTCTCAAGAGTCCCGCCGGAACTCCCCTCCGAGTCCAGGATTCGGACCGTCCGTCGAGACGATCGGGCAAAAGAGACACAAAGACTCTCTCTCTGGGGACGGAAGACAGAGGAGGTCGAGGGGTTCACACACGGAGGGTTTACTCGAGTAGACAAGGGTCAGCCAACATCGGGAGGGGGTCGAGGATGTTTGTTACACCAGAGAAATCCGACGAGTTCCGGTCCCACCGTAGGTAAGGATCCCGAGTCCAGAGAAAGCTTCTCACGACCCATCCCACGACGTTCCATGTCAATCTTGACTTTGTCCGACCTTACGTCTCCTAACCCAATCGCCAGTCTTCAGTGTAATGTCACGGCAGAAAAAGTGAGACGTCTGTGGTTAGGTAACAAGAGAACCGAGGTGAAACCTTGGTGATCCCTTCGGAATTTTTGTCCGACCACGGACCCGGGCTAGGGGTCTAAATTAATCAGACCACGTGTAGGACTCCAATTTGAGGAACCCGGAACAAAGGAACTGTCGTTTACTTTCTAAGTCGATTGAAGGGGACGTCTCATCAACATTCTTAATCTATATCTTCAAGACGGAAAACATGTAAGAATTATTTATTATCTCCGAAAGACTTCCTCTAGTCGGGACCCTAAAGAAGCCTCCCTTACTACGATTTCGACTTTGAGGTCATGAAACCGGTGGAATACCCTTCTCAACTGAGTAACCTTTTCTGGGACTACGACCCTCCCTAATCCCCGTCCTCCTCTTCCCCTGTTGTCTCCTACTCTACCGACCTACCGTAGTGACTGAGCTACCTGCACTCAGACTCACTTGAGACCCTCTACCACTACCTGTCCCTCCGGACCGTATGACGCTAAGTACCCCAGCGTTTCTCAACCTGTGCTGACTCGCTGACTTGACTTGACTTCACTATCTCCGAATATGAGAAATGAATATAAATTTTGTAGTTGACTGTGTTTTCCCTTTTCTTGATATCACAGTCTGGATTTTCAGTAAAACCTGGTCACTGGACATTTTAAAAACCGAGTGTATGGGGATTTTTCTTACAAATTTGTATATTGGAAGTGTGGGATAATATAACTTTAGATTGTAAAAGGTAGTATTCAAATTTATCACTGTTTCTTACTATTAAGATTACAGTACATTTATACCTGTAAATTTTTATTTTGAGAATGTATCGAGATGACTTACGTAGGTCGTTTTGATTTACGGTGAACTATGGGTGGTAGTAGGTAAATTTTTGACGCACTTGTTCAAGTAGTCAAACTCGACTCTTAAGACAAAGAACAAAAAGTACTTCAGTATAAAAGTAAGGGAAGAGGGTATCTTAAAGTAGGGTTACATAGGTTAATTTGAAACGAAACTTTAAGGAATTAACTAGTGATATAATACAGAAATTAATTTTATACTTATATTTAAAAATTTAAAGGTTAAAGATTTTAAATGATATTACTTTTCTAAACTTCGTAAATTTTATAGAAGACCAAATCAAAAATAATATTAGTAATAACAACGGATTAGTATTTATAAACCCTTTAAAGTTATTGACTAATAACGGATATTTTAAAAAAAATTAGAATTACTTTGTCTATAAGGGGTCAATCAAATGTATAGACACCCATTGACGGGGGAGACTGGTCTTACCTTTTCAGGTCGTAGTCAAGATTAAATTAAAAAACAAAATAGTTACATTTATGATTCTTTCGAACAAAAATATTCAGGTACCATTACCTTTCTCAAACAAATCGTCACAATACGTCAAAAAAGTTAAGTTTCAAAATATATTTTTTAATGTATAGATAGTAGTTTTATATAAAAATTACCAGATGGTAGACTGTAATCGTGAAAGTTGTCAAGAAAATTCGTTTTTGACCGTTGATGGACTGAGTACTTCCCTAGACAAACGATCGTCAGTAAGAGTAGTCCTTTACAGGGAAACATAAGACGAACCTCGAAGATGTTTCCCCTCGTCACGTGTGCCACCGACTCTAAGACGGACCCACTCGTCTCCCATTGACCCTCTGCCCTCCACACTTACTCTTCGTCCATGAAGTTAGTGTCTGCAAGGGTTTAGTCAAAGTCGTTTCTTATGTACCCCTCCATTTCCTCGACTTATAACTAAAGGCAATTTTCGTTTCTTCGGTACGAGAATATAGATATCTTCCCGAAACATGGAGGTGTATGGGGTTGAAATTCTGGTGGCGAAATCTCTTGTCGGAAATAAATTACACATCGACAAGATTTTACGCTAAAATGACTCAAGTAGAGGTAAAGGAATACCTGTGTCAGAAAGGAATTAACAAGAGAACGACATCGGGGAAGAAGGAATAGACCCTTCTGTTTTTACGTAGAGGGAAACCTTCTAGTAGACTGGTTCCAGAAAGGGATTCAGGTTCCGTCGTTCGAGTAACGGTGACTTTTGGGACCCGAGAAACTAGTATAAAATAGGATAAAATAAGGCTATCATCCTTTATGACGGAAGTCCTTTAAGTTAGAAGGAACTTAAAAGGTCCAACCCTCCAAGGTAGTCAGTGGAGTCATCAAAGATCTACCGGGGAAATATTCACGACCATCCAGAGTAAAATTCAAGAGACTACACAACCGTTCGGAAGTGAACGAACACACGAGTTGAACGGAAGGGAAAGAGACAGATCAAAATAAAAATTAGTTCCTTTCACTTATGAATTTAGATAACAAGAATCCGAACTAAAAAAAAAAGGAAATCATACGAATAATCCCGGACACACCACCAATTGAAGTCTCTTGACTGTGGGAGTACTGAGTAATTAATAAGGGGGACATCCACTCTGTAAAAGGGATGGAAGGACGACAACTTTGAGTTACACATTGTCACGGAGTACCAGTCATTTGAAGTTTAGGGGTTCCCACCGAACTTCCATATTTTAGACTTTGTGACTAAACGACTAATCTTTGTCTTATGATCTAGAGTGGAGAGAATTTGAGTAGTTTCTTTTATTTTCCACACCTCGAAGGATTAAAAGAGACGAAACTGAAGACTCGGTAGACTCAACCTTCTTCGACCTGGGTAGGAGGTGGGTCTTGTCGAAAGAAGGTCTAAATTGATCTTTCGTGGAGATTTTTGAGAGAGTGTAAGGAGTGGGAATAGGATCGATTCTTCCTTAGAGACTCTGTTTCGTAAAGTTATAAAGGTTCCGGGTCTTCATAAAGTCTGGACACAGATTAGAAAATATTCGAAAATACTAAAAGACAAATAGTAGTAATTATGGGATTATGTACGATCTATATACGTTTCAGGTATGGATGTATTGTCTCTCCCTTTCCCCCTTGTTCAGTAAAAAGACTGTTTAAATCGGAGACTAAAGTTTCTTAAGACTAAAGGAACTTAGAGGGTTGGGCACGGGGTTTAAACCAGTTTAACCTACATAAAACCACTTCCAGATAGTTTCGGCAGAAACCGATGGTCACTGGAGATAGATTTAGCCATCTACCACTACCCACTGTCAGACCGAAACTAGGAAACTGAAGAGTCGGACCCCGAGGGGAAAGCGAAGGTCTCTGTAAGGTCCCTGTCACTCGGGAATAGACTCAAAGGAGAAGAGGAACTGACTGAGACATTCTTAACTCTTTACCTCCTTAACAAGGTTCTTGTTTAGAGTTAACTCAGAAATTACCCTCTCGTTTATTTTTCATCCACAGGACTCTTCCTGCACGGGAGAAGTTTCTCGTTATAAGGACTCGAGGTGACATTGTTAGGGGACTGTCGTGTTTTAAGTGAATTCCTCACAGAACAAACACCAGACTAGTCCCCGGGTCAATGTCTTTCGTGTTCTCCTTTGGTGTAAATTATGACATACATTAGTAATTCAAAACTACCATATTATCTTTTAAGTATCCGAAACCTTAATTTGTCACGAACGACCATTTGTGGAATCAAGTGAAGGAACCTGAAAAACTCCGAGTCAAATAAGTAGTCATTTTGTCCTTATTTTTCATCCACCTGGAAGTTTACAACATACTTTTAATTGATTCATATCTGTACCGGATCGTAGTATAGACCACAACACGGTTAGTTACAAGTAAGAAGAGGATGAGTGGAGAGTGGATATCATATCCTTTCGTCATTTCACTACTCGAAACCCCTAATAAAGAAATAAAGTCAAAAGGTGAGATAACGACAGGGGACAATGGTGTTCATTAGTTTTTCGTACTCAATCGTAAACCGTATTACTGGACAAGATCCCTCCGTTACGTCCAAATACAAAAAGAAAGAGTAATCTACTTTTTTATGTCGTTGAAGAAAAAATTAAAGTCACTGTTTTACAAGGGTCGGAAACCCAAGCCACGGTCCTATGGGGGTCTCATGTGCCACTCACCCACAAAATTATATATGTTTCCTACCGCACCCAAAGGGAGTGTCTTCAGGGTGTGAAAGTTGGAAATTATATTAGTACATTTCCGGGTATCAGTCTTCACTAGAAGTGTTGGTCACTCCAATCGAGGAGGTCGACCACATATCTACAGTGGGTAAGAGGACCCTAAGAGCTACCCGACAGAGTCTCAATTAAGGTTTACTTTTGAAGGTAACAAATCGAAGTATATCTGTTCAGTCTCTGACACCTTTGTGAACCTTTAACTAGAAGTTACCGAGTCTCGGGTAGATAAGTCTAGAGAGGACCTCTTTCTGGGATAACCGGTAAGACTGTCACTTTTAGGTACTGTCACTTCAGATGTCTGAGGAAGTAGGGTTCAAGGATTCACGGTCAGAACACCCCCTCTATGTCTCTTTAGGACTCCTTTCTCGATGAACCCAAGTCTCTTAAACCTCGACTTTCCGATGACATTTTTGTGACCTTAGGATAAACTGGAACTACGGTTAAAGAGTACTGTGTTTCTTCCGGTTCTGACATATACCTCTCTAAACACGACGTCACCCCGACTCCGTGAGAGGGTACCATATGGTCTACCAGACCCACCCTCTTAGAACCCCTCCTCGTCCCTGGGGACAAGGAGTCCTCCGGAGACGTCAGGGTTTATTTACGTTCGTTATGACGGGTCAGTAGTTAAAGAGAAAATGACTGGATTATTAGACTCGACGTGTAGTCCTTCGTCTACGGTTGAAAACGAGGGTGGGGTGTCGTCAGTCTTACTTCCGGAAAGTACTTTTTTCCTCAGGTGGAAGGAAAAGGACGACCTCACTCGTCACTACCTCATCGGACAGAGGTACTGGACAGGAGGAAGAACAAACGGATACGGGGTGTGACAAGAGGGACGACCGGTACGATATCTTAAGACCTTCGTAAACAACCTTTACCTCGTGTACCACCCCCTTCTTATATCTAGTTCACAACAGTTGACAACCGAATATCCACAATTAGTCAGGTGTTTATATAAGACTCTGAAAAAAAAATTCTTAATCTGTTAAAGCACTTTTTACAGTCTAAAGACCGAAGAGACCTTTTTGACTTTCTGGACCGTTATGATTTTAATTTTCTAGTATGTATTTTCTTAATTGGTCTCGAGTCCTCTACGTCAGGGGAAGTCTACCCCATAGTCAAGGTCCTACACCCGTCCACCCACGGGTGGAAGGAGTGTCTTGACGATTCGGAGATCGGACCTTAACTTGGACCTGTTGGTGGTCAGGTCGACGGGACTCTACACATTCGTATGAGGGGTTAGGGGGATCCATCGGAACCGGGCCACCCCGACTCCTATCTCCACACGCCGAATGGACCGAGGTCCGGAAGGACTGGAGTAGGGACTGTAGACGGACCAGGGGGAGGATTTCGTTGAAGAAGATCGACAATCGATTTCAAGAATAGGGGGAGGACTAGGTAAGACGGACTGTCGATTGAAGAAGGACGATGGGATGGTCCGTAGGGAATACGTAGGAGTGAGATAAGGGGGTTTCGGTAAGTCTATGGGGAAAAGGTACGGAGTAGAGGCACGGAGTAGAGGGGAGACGAGGTCTGTCCGGGACTACCAGAGTCGTTGAGTCCACGGGGGTCTCTTAAATACTCCAATGGTACTGAATAAAGAAGTCCTATTTTAGAGTCAAACGTAACTTTGACTCAGTGTTAGTGGGGACAGAATCAAACGTGAGAGGTCCCTGGAACGTCGTTCCTAATCCTTGGTTCGTCAAATAAACTCTTCATCTCTTTCGGAGTCATCTCTCTCCCCTTTACCCTTCTTCAGTTGTATCCCAAAAGATTGTTCAGCAATGGTCGTACCTGTCGGTTTCGGTCTAGGACCCTCTGTCACGCCTCGTGTGTGTCTGGGGTTCCCTAATCTCCCGACCCTATGACTAAGTATCGGAGGACAATCGGGCACTAGTTCCCGCTAAGAGGTCCCTGTAATGAGAGTCCCCTGTAATTAAGGGGTTGTGAAAAACGGACAGTGAACCCATTCGGTGTGGTCGAGACCTTCGGGTTCCTTTTAAATTCCCTTTATTTGGTCCATTCTATTGACTGTCAACTAACTCAACGGACCTTCTCGGTTCCCGTTCCTTTACACCCATTCCGTGGTTGTCGTAGTCGAGACTGGGGGTGACCCTTTTTTACCTAAAAATGGTGTTACTGAATAAAAGATCCGAGGTCTCTCAGTCACGAAACCCTTTATCGGAAACTTTACCTTTGGAGTCATTTTAAGGTGCACTGGGTTATTTTTATAGATCTACGGTCCTGTGTGGAGAATAAAATAGTTCAAAATCTTTGTTTTTTTATTCGGTGTATAATAAATTGGAACATAACATGTATCCAGGGTGGTCCATCTCCTTAGACATAACCTTCAAAGGTTTAATACAATGAAATAATGAAAAGGTTTACGATCTCAGATAAAAATGGACATACATACACTTTTAGGAGGACGGGTCGTCAAGATATATAATACAACCTTACTCAGCATTTACAGTTGTCGAATCGACCTCGGAAACATTCGTATCGGTAGAGCTCGTCTGTCGAACCCAATAACTCAATAGTAAAAAATTAGTGAACCAGGTTTATCTTGAGTCGGTTTAGATCGGAGATAAGACTCCGGCGAAGAGAGGACTTCGATAAACCTCAATTGTAAAAAGACTTTAGAAAGGAACATAAAAAAAAGTATATGGAATAAGAGGGAGGGGACGGTCGTAAATAGACTAAGATCTTTTAGAGGGACAGTGGAGTTGAGGTGTCCCTCGAATCTTAGGTGGGAGGTAGAGTCTCTCTAAGACATTTCCGAATTTTACCAAGGACGTCGAACTGTGTTTTACTTACATTACTCGAAGACAAACGTCTCAGATTGGGGTCACGGGGGACTGACCTAATTACAACAGTAAGAGGACAGAAGGAAAACATTTAAAATTAACCACAGGTCCAGAGAGTACTGAAGCGGTAGTTGAAATTACTTCTGTTGGGCCTTACACGTCCATTTAGTGCTACACTTTCCCTCGGTCCCAGGGTGTCGGGAAGGGAAGGGGAAAAGGGTAGAATCACAGAGAGAGGACTACGTCACACAGTCACTACTAACAGGTGTCGTCTCTTAATCCGAGGGACCTGGGTTTATTGTTCTCTCGTCTCCGTATTGTGGACCTTTTCTGTCTTACGTCTTCTCCAGAACTCGAATCTCGTTCTTATAGTTAGGGTTAAGACCTAAGGAGACCGGTTTTTTTTTTTTTTTTTTTTTTTGGACTCCCAAAGGAGTAGGTAGTGTGCAAACCCCTCGTCGATGATACACGGACTGTACGGAACTCGAATACTCTCTCCTTCCATGTTAAGGACGGGTGTTTCTGAAATCGGAGACCTCTCTACCGACATACATATGTAGTAAGTGTATCGACCGGACCCTGCCCACATGATCTCAGTTGTCCCACCACACTTTTGATCTCTTTGCAATTTCGGAACTCGTACCGGGAATCTCGTGCTGTGTGGACACACTTAGGACTCAGACGTTGTTTGGAGAGACTCGAAGTCAAAGAAGTGGACATCTTTACTAGCGAAAATTGCACTTGGAAAATTCTCCTACTCTAGACTGATTTTCTAAAGAGAGACTCAAAATTCGACATCCCAACGTTTTATAGGGGTCGTACTTAGGGAATATAAACTTTCGTACGTTTTCAAAACCCTTATGTATCCAAACATTGACGGTAAAAAAATTGACTCAGATCTCATAAGAGGAACAGTCTTTTTCCGAACAAACATAAGACATCCTTTGTGTTAGTAAGTAATTATTTAAGAAAGGTTCGGTTAAAGTTTTTTATTGATTTTACGTATTTCTCTTACTAAAATCACCTTACCTCCGTCTTTGTGGTCGGGTCTACACTACAAAAGAAAAAATAGAATTCTTGTATTTACACGACAACTATTCCTGAGAAACTCCCTCCAATTACGAAGCACACATATACACACATAAGAATTTATATAAAGCTTCTGATAAATCGATAACTAGAAACGGTTAAAATGGAGTCCCTAAGTTCCTCAACACCTTCGGATAGTCTCGACGGAAGGGTTTGAGGTCGAGATGCCGGGGTGGTTGTAGCGAGGGTAGTAGGTCTTCCACCGGTTCAGTCGTAGTCTCCTCTGGTTGTGGTTCCTCCGCAGCCATTCCTCTCCCCACCAGGTGGACGATCACGCGGATGGGAAGGAGGGGACCTATGACCGGTATCGTGGGTGGGGTGAGACTGTTTCTTAGACGTAAAAATGGACGTACTCAAACTTATTTACTAAATTGGAAGGGAGGGGTCAGGAGTCAGAGGAGTAGACTTTTTACCCCTATTAGTACGGGTAGAGACGACTTAATTGTACTCCAAATCCCTACTGCGTTGAGTTTACAGAAGTTGTAATGGACTTGTGTCCTCCGTGACTTGTTCCCTTCGGAGATATGAGAGACCTCACATTCAGGGACAGTGTTACGAGTTGAGTAGAAGTCAGGGACCCTTCCTTTTTTTTTTTCTTTTTGTTTTGATTCGAATTGAAGGTCCCATAGGTCTGATGTCTACCTTCACTTTATTTTACTACCCAATAAGAAGATGGATCATTAGTTCACTTCATTGTGTGTTGTAGTACCCCTTCTAAACAAACTCCAGGATAACCACCAAAAGAATTCTTTTTACGTTTGGTTTCGACTTTCTGGTCTCAAACCAAAAAAAGGATTATACACCACACGTACGATTCAGTGAAGTCAACACAGACTGAGAAACACTGGAGTACTTGACATGGGACGGTCTGAGACACACAGGTACCCTAAGAGGTCCGTTCTTATAACCTTACCCAACGGTACGGGAAGAGGTTCCCTAGAAAGGTTGGGTCCCTAGTTTAAACACAGAGAATGTAGAGGACGTATTCGTCCGCCCAAGAAATTGTGATCGTGATGGACCCTTCGCGGTGGGTTAATGTAATCTCAATGTATATAATGGTATTATATTATTAAAAAGATACATAGAAAAAAGTTATGGTAGTAATACACCGAGAACTCTTTGGACATACGTCCAGTCCTTCGTTGTCAATCTTGACCTGTACCTTGTTGTCTGACCAAGGTTTATCCCTTTCCTCATGTAGTTCCGACATTTAACAGTGGAGCGAATAAATTGAATATACGTCTCATATAGTACTCTTTGCGACCCGACCTTCTTCGTGTTCGACCTTAGTTCTAACGGCCCTCTTTATAGTTATTGGAGTTTATACGTCTACTGTGGTGGGAATACCGTCTTTCATTTCTGCTTGATTTCTCGCAGAACTACTTTCACTTTCTCCTCTCATTTTTTCAACCGAATTTCGAGTTGTAAGTCTCTTGATTCTAGTACCGTAGACCAGGGTAGTGAAGTACCCTTTATCTACCCCTTTGTTTCCTTTCTCACAGTCTGAAATAAAAAGACTCGAGGTTTTAGTGACGTCTACCACTGACTTCGGTACTTTAATTTTCTGCGAATGAGTAACCTTCCCTTCAATACTGGTTGGATCTGTCGTATAATTTTTCGTCTCTGTAATGAAATGGTTGTTTCCAGACAGATCAGTTCCGATACCAAAAAGGACACCAGTACATACCTACACTCTCAACCTGATCTTTCTTTCGACTCGTGACTTCTTAACTACGAAAACTTGACACCACAACCTCTTCTGAGAACTCTCAGGGAACGTGACGTTCCTCTAGGTTGGTCAGGTAGGATTTCCTCTAGTCAGGACCCACAAGTAACCACCCTGACTACAACTTCGTCTTTGAGATTATGAAACCGGTGGACTATACTTCTCGACTGAATAAACTTTTCTGGGACTACGACCCTTTCTAACTCCTGTCCTCCTCTTCCCCTATTGTAGTGGCTGAGCTACCCGTACCCAAACCCACCTGGGGCCCTAAACCACTACCTGTCCCTCCGGACCGCATGACACCAAGTACTCCAGTGTTTCTCAGTCTGTGCTGACTCGTTGACTTGACTTGACTTGACTTTACAAAAAGTCTAAATCGTCTTATAACTACTACAGACTTTAAAAGAAATACTAAAATAGGACCTAAGGTGTTGTGATCTAAACGTATTTCTTGTACTATACGACGACGGAGTGGAAGAATGCACTCGGGTAGAAAGGGGGTACGAGAGACGGACACAAGAGTCGTAGGGAGTACAATGCTACCCGACATGTATAAGGGTAGAGTGTCACCACAGACGAGACACGTGACGTCGTGTGTGGAGGGTTGATAGGTCCTTGTCACTGGAGTATGAACGTAAGGGAAAGAGAGGAATAGTAGATGAAGAGAAAGATGACTTCTGAGTAAGGATAATCGTTTATTTTGTACAACATTAAAGAGAACGAATTCAAGTTTCGAGAGGGAACTGTGGTGAGATGGGAAATCGATGACAGGGAATAAAATGAGAAAAACTCGTTTTAAGTGACTTTCTTGACGGGTATGAGTGGTAGAGGTAGAGAGAAAGGTGACCACGGAGATGGGTATAGTAGGTTTGAAACGAGGACTGTGGTGAGACTTCTGGTGTGAACAGTTTCAGTTATCGTCGAGGTAGAATGGTTTGGGTTCTCCGGAACCTCTTTAAGACTTAGGAGTGTCTACGTTCCAAATCCCTATCCCAACCTGTTCTAGTCATAAAGTAAATAAAATTGGGGGAAATTTAATGGTCTTGGAGTTTAAGAAGTTTATTATAGAACGAATCTTTGGTTTGTATATCTAAAATTCTTTTGTCTGACAAGACTGACTTAGACCCGATTCCCCACCCCGGGTGTGAATTCCCCGAAATAGGAATTCTCCTAGGTTCCGTAGGGATCCCGAGGTACCTCGGGTCAAACTCTTGACTCAATAGAGTCGGAGAGATCCCATGGTTGTGAGTGTCCTCATTTCTCTTAGACTGTATCCACACGTAAGACCTAATTGTCTTTGGTCTTACTCCAAAACCCGTAGTGAATGAGGAGGTCCCAGTCCACCCAGACGAGACTTTCCTGTCTAGTCTTTTGTCATGACTTTCCTAGATTAGGTATAGAGTGAGAATATACGGTCCTTGTGACTACGAAAGGGGGTCTCAAAGACAATAGAATAATTGTCTCACACCAGGTCCCGGGGAACAATAGTGACTAACGATTCACAGGATTGGAACTTGGAATATCCGTTCACCACAGTCCTTCAGACACCGATATCCTAAAAAAGGGGTCAACATACTTTGAGAAGATCTTTCTTTTTGAAAGGAGTAATAAATTTGTCCTGGAGTTCATGTAAGTCTGATATTACAAAGTGGGTACTCGTAAAAGGATCGGACTGAAACCTTCGTTCACAATGACGTTCGAAAGAACCTTTAAAGGTAGTCCCAAAGCTAGGTCGTCAGACGTCGGATAATGGAAATCGATCTAATTTGGACCTTCCTAGTCCAGATCTTAGAACTGTCAGAGAAGTCTGGTCTTGAAGAATTGGGAAAAACTAGGTACCTGTGGTAATCGTCGACCATTTCGGGTACCTGGGGGAGGAGTCTTACCGGAAATTTACGTGTCTTATTTTGTTTACAATATTTCATTTGGTTAATACAACTTTTCGTCAATCGATTTATAAAAATTTACACTGTATCTTCGTAGTATTTATATCGTTATTTAAATTTAACACTCTTAATCACGGACCGGATTATTAAGACAATAAAGATTCATTACAACTTATATTTACTATGTGACAAAATATTGTCCTTGTATAATACACTAAAGATAACCACTGAATCATGTTCATGTCAATTTTGGTTAAAATAAACAACTAATATGAGTCTTAACTTTTTACTATGTAAAAATCGATTTCCATTCACTTTTGTGTTGAAATTAAATGGGGTTGACACGTCTACCGGACTTTAATAAAGTCAAGTTGTCAGACGTTCGGGTCCGATTCTTAGGGACGAGATGGAGAACTTGGAGGGAGGGTAGAGGGAGTGGTAGGGTGGAGAGATCCAACAATGTATACATATGGATACCGACGAAGCAGGACTACAAACCGTCTTTGTTTGTTTGTTTTTTTAGACATTTCGTTAATAGGAAGTTAATTTTTTTTATTTAAATTTTATTTGCTTTAGTTCCGTTTACTCTCTCTTCATTTCTTACTGATCCGAGGTCAAAGGTGTCAGAAAACCTGAGACACCCTCTCCCTCTCCCACCCTACTAAACCCTCTTACCGTAATTTTGTATATGTTATAGTATATACTTTGCTTAGCGGTCAGGTCCAAACTACGTACTATGACCTACGAACCCCGACCACGTGACTCTGCTGGGTCTCCCTACCATGCCCCTCCCTCCTCCCTCCTCCCAAGTCCTACCTCTTGTGCACATATGGACACCACCTAAGTACAACTACATACCGTTTTGGTTATGTTATAATATTTCATTAATTGGAGGTTAATTTTAATTTTTTAAATATAAAATTTTTTCTTACTTATTTTTAATGACCTTTCTTTTTTTCTTAGGGACGAGATTTACTTTTCGGTCGTTGTAAGACGTTGGACAAAGAGTCAATCACTTATTACCGAAGATGTCAAAATTTACCAACTTTTTTTTAGTTTTCCTCTTAGTATAAAGTACCGTGTGTTTTCAATATACTGTAAGTTTGAACACAGGGAGTTATGTCAAAATAACCTTGTGTCGGTACGTGTAAGGATAATTCATTATAAATACCGATAAAAGTAAGATTGTCCGTCTCAATCCAGTAACGGTGTCTGTGGTAATACCGGGTGTATCGGATTTCATAAATAGTATCGGGGAAATGTCTTTTATGAAAGGGTTGTGGGATAGATCTGTTACTGTTGATATTTAAGGAGCTATACCACCACACTAACAGTCCAACAAACGAGGACCTCCATAACATCCCCTATCCATCCCCTCTAGGTACGGGACTTGGTACTTCTAGTCTGGTCTGTCCTCAATCCCCTCCCGCTCCTCACTTACCACCCCCACGTCTTCACACTAAGTGAGTGTTCCGGTGGACGAGTCCTTAGTCCTCCTCCGAGGTTGGTCTAAACCACGGACAATATCGGAGGTTCCGTGTGGGACGTTTCTCAGTAAATACTGAGACCATAAAAGACGTAGTGTAGGTAGGTAGGGATTCGGTGGTTCAACGGAGGAAACCGAAGAAGAGGGACGTGGAGGCATCGAGGAGGTAGTGAAAGAGACTAATTTTGGAAGGAGGTTTGAGGGTCCGGTGAAAGAGACACTTACATATTCTGAGGTTTTCGTATCCATACTTACTTTTAACTATTAAGTTTACTTAAAATTTTAACAAGTCAATCTTGATCCCCACCCATTAATCGTCTGTACCTTGTCTTAAACGGAGACATAATTTGACATACTTTTCGTAATTCCTGTGCACAGACAGAAGTAGTATCATACTTAAAGAGAAGAGAGGTCAACATAAAACTGACGCAACAAAACAAATTTTATAAAAAAAGTCCGAGTGTCTCTTTTTACTCTTGAGAAATCGTGATGGTCGGGATATACGTTGGAAAATTCACACTAAGAGTTTTGGTCTACACAAGTTGTATACTAAAAGATAGATCGGAAGGAGGAAACTTTACACCGTTGAACCTCACCAAAGTGGTAGGGTGTAAATAAGGGACATCTACTCATATAACGTTTCAAATGTAATTTTCAAGAAATCTCAAACCACACTCGTCGTAGAGTCATTGGAGTAAGGACTTAGGGAAGAGTAGGCTCTACGACAGTACTACGGAGATTATTGATTCCTGTCACTCCAGGAGGGACTTGAAAGGGAGAAGTCTGGGGTATCGGGAAGGGATCGGGAGGGACATGACTACTCATACCTCAGAGGACAGGTCAGAGGCAGAGTCTACTCTGAGGATGTTCGGACAAGTCGGTATTAAATCTCATCCTTCTCGGAAGACGGGGGTAGGAACCTCTTCCCGTCGGTGGACGTCCGGTGAGTGGTCAGGTCCCGTGTGCTAGATTTCTTCCTCTCGGGTGTTAGGAGTGGAGAGGATCCCGAAATTACGTCACGGTAGGAGACTGAAGGGACCACCGAGTCCCATTTCACAGTCATCCATTTCACAGACGGATGTCACGCCCTCTAGGCTCAAGTTAGGGACCCAGCCCTTCCAGGGGACCTCTTCCCTTACCGTTGGGTGAAGTCATAAGAAAAAACCCCGAAGGGACCACCGAGTCTGCCATTTCGTAGACGGATATCACACCCTCTGGACCCAAGGTAGGGACCCAACCCTTCTAGGGGACCTCTTACTTTACCGTTGGGTGAGGTTATAAGAACGGACCTTTTAAGGTACCTGACTCCTCGGTCCATCCGATGTCAGATACCCCAGCGTTTCTCAGTCTGTGCTGACTCACTGAAGTACAAGTACAAGTAGGAGATCTTTATCTCACCCTCCACACGTCTTTAAAAATTAAGAGGTCATCAGTGTCAAATTTCGACGTCTCTTTGTCCTTTTAAGTAAAATTATTGTAAAATAAATTGGGTCGTGTTGATTTTGGTAGTAGAATTCTCCATGAGGTATATTTTTAATAATTATTTCATAAAATTCAATAAAAAACATGATTCAGAAGTTTTAGATCACACATGAAATAGGAATATAGTAGAGTTAAACCTACGATTTATAGTAGTTTTTATGAACTAGGAATATATCTAAGTTATTTAACTATTAACTCTTCCATCTAAGTGTATAAAAATTTAAATAAAAAATTAACTTCCTATTAACGAAATGTCTTTAAACAACAAAAGACAGTTTGTAGTCGTTCTTAGTCGGTATCCATATGTATACAGGGGATCTAAGTGTATAAATATCAACACGTTTATATGAATTTTCTAAAGGTCATTTAGTTAGTCCATAGGTAAAAAATTCAATTTAAATTTAAATAAACTTACTCTATTTTACATTTTAAGACAAAGAGACAACGAAAGTGCCGTAAAGTTCCGGAGTCATCAGTGTACCTCGACCACCGATTTAATCCGTCGAGGTGAAATCTAAACGTTTAGAGGTTCGACTTCTCCTGCGATACTTACTAGGTCGAGGTGGTGAGTGCACTCTCTACTTTTCCCACTCTGGGTCTCCTAAGTCCCCTTTTAAGGGTGGTAAAGTCTCTTACTCCGAAACTTTGGTCGGGGACTGAGGAGATGATAAGACAGATATGGGACACGAAATATTTGTAGTGATTCCACTAATAAACCTAAACCTAATAAACCTAATGAACGTTAATGACTCGACCGGAAATTCAAGGTAAGTAGGACAGAAACCACAAATCCCGACATTTGAGTCCGTAAGTCCTTTTCAAACAGTAGTGAAAACGACACCAGTCACACGTGACCTCGGTGGACTCACACATTGACCGAAACAGGAACAGAGGGGGTGGAGAGACAGGGGTAACAGAGGACTACAGGCTGGATACCGTCGTTATGAAGTAGGACGACTAGGACTGACTACCCCAGTAGTGTCTGTACCGGCTGTGCGCCCTCCGGTAGCAGGTACGGAGGGTGGAGGGGTACAGTCAGTAGTAGCACCCTCATCCGTTGCGTCTGAAGTCGCTGTACGTCTACGACCTGCCACTACTACCCTAAGACTCTAGTGGGTTCCCTCTCGGACAGGAGGCACTGTAGCAGGTCAAACACGGGAAGTCCTTGAAGTTTGTGCATGCGTATAAACCCCCCGAATGGAACCCTTTCGTCTTTGGGGGGTAAAAAGGTGGTCATGACCATCACTTCGTTACGGTCGGTATGGACGGACCCGGTCCGGTGGAGGGTCAATCCTGTACTTTCGAACTGAGTAACCTCTTTCTTTATACGGGACTCAATACCTACTCCTCAGTACGATTGATACATCGGTTGGAAAGTAACCTTGAACCGGAGTAGATGTATTAAATCCCAGAAGTCACATGGGTTCCGACCGTATATGTCGACCTGTCTAACAAAGGACGAGTTCTCTTCATCTTTCTCCTCGACATCAAAGGACGTACCGACTTCATCTTTCTCCTCGACTTTACGTCGGAGTTAAGAGGAACAGTTCGGTACACGAGACCGTCTCCGGACACAAACGGAACCGTTTCATACAAATGTTTCACTATCTTGGGATTTAGGAGATATTTATATATCATTCGTAGTAGTTTCTAAATAAATTAAGTCATTACTTTCTTGGTCGCTTTACTGTTTCAATCAAATTTCCTATTATAATTTGTCAACTAACACTAGTCATCCCCTTTTACGACCTTAGTCAAACGGTTCCATCTGAGTTTTGACCAAATACTGGTTGCCCAATTTTTTCTTTAAAAAAAGAGACTGAGTGTGTTTCAAAGGGAGACCCAACCATCACCGGGATTTCTCGGGACGACACAATATCTCAGGGGACACAAGAAAGTAAGGTGCGGGTAACACTTTCGACGGTGTTCACACCCGTCATTCGGACCCCCTTCCCATGGAGACGATGACATCGGATAGAAGTTGAACGGGTTCCCCTCCAAAGTTCGGGGGTTCCACAGACGGGTCCTGTCGTTCATCCCCGTAGAAACAGTTCAGCCCCACACGACCTCGACTTCGGGGATGTCAACACAGGTAGTTACTTCGATCAACGATCCCATTACGGGTTCCACCCTCTCCCACAAGAAGGTCTGACATTACAGGACGGGGTAGAACTGTCGACTGTGTTAATGGTGTCCTCACTGGTGGTGGGTGTTATAACGGACTCACTACTCCCCAAGTTCTCAAAGGGGTTTGGTGGGAGAGGGATGGGCGCCGTTTGTGTGTATTTGTGTATACGGAGAAACGGTACATTCCGACGTCGGAAGCGAGGTTGGGGACGAGAGGGAGTGTGCGAATGTCTGACGGCCGACGCACGAACGTGACCATGGTGTCACTCTACTCCTCGGTCCCCGGGTTGGAGGAGGCCCTTAAATGACCTCTTAACGGGTCAACCTTGTGTCCACAGGTGGATTCACTAGACACCCACCAACTCCTCCCGATGGGGCAGTGATGTTTTGAAGTCTCTGCACCGGTCTTAACGCTGTACTTCTTCCGTCTGGAACCACCCCACCGCCCTCCCCTGCTCCCTGTGGACGTTATTCCTTCACGGATTACCCCGGTCCTTCCCCCACCCGACCGACAGGGAGACGGGGTCCCAAGATCGAAGGACACCTGGTGTCTCGTCTCGTTGTCCTCGAGTTGTGGGTGGAGTAGAAGGACTTAAAGTTCAATCTAAGACTCTTGGTAAAGTAATAGGTTTGATTAGATGAGACTTAAGTTATTTGGTATTTATTTCGTGTTCTACTCCACGACTATAGTAAAGTATGTCGGTCCTTGGACACTTGACGGAGAGCAAAAGACGAGACGTTTCATTGAGTATGGAAGTCTGTCCGTCTTCGACACCCGACACACTGAGTTCCGTTAAATGAATTGGAGAGACACAGTGTCTGAAAGTAAACATTTTACCCCATTTTCTGTGTGTCAAACCTTCTAATCTTCCCGGAAATATTTCGAGTCGTGTCACGGACTACGTACATCCACCAATTATTTACGTCGACAATAATGACAACAACGGTCGATGAAAGGATAAAAAAAGGAAACGGGTTGGACTCCTGGAGGTTCGTCAGAAACGAGTGGTCTTGGTGGTCATGTCCACACGTTTCCCGTCCTCTTAGTAACCCTCGACACGGTAGGTTGTGTCATCGTTTCCCGGTGTTCACCAATAAATTTAAATTTAAGTAATTTTAATTTTTCAACCAAAAAATCAGTGTGATCGGTATAGTGTCCCCGAGTCTCTGTGGTACACAGACCACTGCTGGTGTAACCTGTCGTATCTATGTCTTATGAAAATAGTGGGTTCGTTCAAGATAAACTGTGTGACCAGTCCTTATAAAAACCGAATTGTATTGTCGTTTGGGTATAGTGGCACCTAGTGTACTCAATAAGAATTGGTTCCTACTATAAAGAGGGGTCTTTTTAAACCGTTACCGATCTTTGTAAAAACTACCGATGAACGTAGGTCCTCCATCTCCGGTCTCTCTGAACATTCGTAAGATACTATGTCTCCTTATCAGGGGTGTACTTCTTATTAGTTTGTATAGATCATATCATTTTATCTTTAACACAGGTTTAACTAATATATTCATGTTTATATGAAAAGAAAAGAGTACATCGATTTACAATCCCCGATCCCCGATGACCGATCAAAAAAGTTACCAAGTTATCACAGTCATGGTGAATCTCTAAGAAAAACGATAAGGGAGTATTACTATTTTACCAACGGTTTCGAGATCTTTAGTGTAAGATCAAGTTCTATCTTTCCTTCCCCTTTCTCTATATCTTGACTACTACAGACAACTTCTCGAAAGGTTCTTTGTCGAGGGTCCTTTGAAGTGGACCCAGAGTTTATTACTTTAACCCAGTATACCGTAGGGATGTACGGTCCTTCTGACCCTTTAGTTCAGAAATAGAAAGATTGTAAACACACTCGTTGTTGGTCTCTCTTTTCCCTCTTTTCCTGAGAACACAAAAGGGGTCACATGTTCGACCGGTACTAGATTGTGTGAACTCGTCAATAAATATTTTATTTATACCGGTTGTATGACTGTAGAAGTTTTACACTCGTCAGTGAAATCTTCGTGTCATAAAAGTCTAACAAAAACTTTAAAAATTCTAGAGAACGTAAAACTTGGTGGGTCTTATAAACTCCATCTTACTTAAGGATAAGAGACGAAAGGACAGAGTTTTGTAGTCCCGAGTCGTTTCAGCTTACCGACTCACTGTTCCTTCCGTTCTCGATCTTTGGAGCAGTGGACCGCAAATCCGGTCGGGAGAAAGGAAGTCCTAAAAAGGACTCCCTGGAGTTTGTAACGTGAGACGGAGTTCAAGAGTTGGAGACGTCATTGACGATTGTCACTTTAAGTCCGTTAGAATGAACGGGTCCCCGACCCGTCAATTATCACTCACGGTCCCAGTCTCCAGTTCGGGTCGAGACGAACTTAGGTCTCAGGTACGTTTTACAGTCGGAGGTGGAAGGAGACGGGGTTCCGAATCTCAGATATTACGACTATCTTCTTTCCGATATATTTGATCGAGTCATAAGTCATATAAGGTAGCGAATCGGTGTTCAAGTAAAAGGTCCATTTACGTGTCGGTTAGGACGTAGGGATTATGTGTGAAGGAAGTCTCGGGGTAGTCTACTGAGTGATAGGGATCTTGCTAGTTTGCGGTCAGGAGAGGAAGAGGAACAAAGTTTTGTATGGGTTGCATTTGCGGTAGAGAAGAACCTTCGGACGACACTAGAGGATCTACTGAATGCGAGAACTAAAAGACACGAGACCAGTGTGTCACAAACACTGAGGGATCCCGTCACGAAGAGTTTAAAGTTATACGTATCCTCAGTGGATCCGTAACTGAATTTTGTGTCTAATACTAAGTAATCGAGACCCTACCCAAATTCCTAGAATCAAAGATTATTCAAGTGAACACCACACTAGACGACGAGACACCACACCTAGCACAAGACGGAGTACCCTCCCAAGTAAAGCCGGAGTGGTCCGAGGGGAGTGTGTTGACACACACACACCCGCCCCCCCCCCCCCCCACACAATCAGCGAGTCAACACAGACTGAGAAACAATGGGGTACCTGACATTGGATGGTCTGAGGAGACAGATACCTTAAGAGGTTCGTTCTTATGACCTCACCCAACGATAAAGGAGGAGGTCTCCTAGAAGGGTTTGGGTCCCTAGTTTGGACGTAGAGGATGTAACAATAGTCTAAGAAATTGTAGATTCGGTGGTTTCTCCCTCTTCCGTTACCGTTGGGTGAGATCATGAGAACGGATCTTTTAGGGTACCTACCTCCTCGGACCACCCGATGTCAGGTACCCCAGTGCTTCTCAGTCTGTGCTGACTCACTGAAGTGAAAGTGAAAAGTGAAAGTACGTAACCTCTTCCTTTACCGTCGGGTGAGGTCACAAGAACGGACCTCTTAGGGTCCCTTCCCTCGGACCACCCGACGGCAGATACCCCAACGTGTCTCAACCTGTGCTGACAGAGCTGAATCGTCGTCGTCGTTCGGTGGTTCCTTCGGAAAGTGTACTGACATTGAAGGGATTACCGTTCTTAGTGTCTGTGATAGTTGTGAGGGTCTCACGGACCTTGTATTTATCCACAGACCTAAACTTACATTAAGTTTGTGTTTTGACGTTCCGTCAAGAAGGATAGTAGGTTACAAGTGGGTAGGAGTCTACACTTATCAAGATATAAAACTCTGTCTATATTTTTTTTCTTTTTTGTATCAATACTTTAATTTTCGAGTGAAAGGTTGTTAGACTATTGAGAACGAACCTCATCTACGACTGTTCACGTCTTACTTACTACTTATTTACTTATTCACTTACTTGGACGACAAGTCTCGTCCTAAGTTCACAAATCGACTAAACCCAGTCTAATCAAGTTGGTCCACGGTCTCAGTACGACTAAAGAAGAAAGGACGTCCGTAGAGGTCGACGGGATCGTTTCTCGCACAACCGACTTCAGGGTTTGGTTCAGCACCTGATAATGTTACCGTTTCCCTAATTCGGTTTTACAAGTAGTCTTTACATACTTAGAAGGGCCTGTGACCGAGGTACTTGACATGTGTGAAAATGACTCAAGAGTCTATGATAAGGACGATTATAAATTATGAAGATAATGAGGACATGAATTTTTCTGTATGTTTATGTGTAAATTTTTATCGTGCAAACCACTAAAAATTGATTGACTGTTAAAAAAAACGTACACATCGGGACTCCGGACCTAGGTAATTAGGGAACATAACAATTTCTGAAAAATGTTTCTTTGTGTCTATTAATATTGAATGAGAAATGTAATGTCGTACAACGGAACTTTATTTTTCAATAGACATAGACAAAAAATATGTCCAAACAACTTTAAAACGATTTAAAGAATAATAGAAATGTGACATTTCGTAAAACTTTGTAAAGAACTTACAACTATCGGTTTTGTATAAACCAAAATAGACGATGTCCTACTCTCTGAAAAATTTTACCGTCTACGTACCTGACATAAAACGTACAAATTTTATTTTTTTTTTTTTGTATGGAAAAAAACGTCAACAGTAGATATTAAGGAGGGACGACCCTTACTACAGAGGGGACTTCTTCTCCAAATAGGTCGATCTCCACTAGAAGAATTTCACCCCGACCCCGTGGCTCAGGTCGTGAAGAATCTGAAGGAACACATATCTCAAGTGGTCTCCTAGAACAATTTTAAATCTGATTACGTTATCCAGACACACTCGGGTTCTAGGTTCGTCGATAGTGTCTTAGGGTCCACTACGGTTAAGTCCGGGGTACAAATACAGTCAGGAATCCACACTGGAGTTTCTCAGAAGTTATCTGGGTACTGTCACCTCTGAACAGGTGTCTTTTACCGGTACACCACACCGAGGAGTCTCTCCACCGGGTGGTCTGACTAGAAATGTGAATCGAACCCGAAGAAACACGAAGAATAGTGAGGACTCTCGTTTAAATAGTTGTGTTTCCGAACCCTGACAAAACCCATCTCCACAAAACAAAACTATATTTGAGCGGTGAGAACTTGGATTTCTTACTTCCAAAGTGAACATATTAGAAGAATGTCTCTTTACCCGTTCGAAAAACGTTCATAATTTACGGGATCCACCTCGGATGAAAACAAGTCTCTATGTTCTTCCATTTGTTGTTCCGTGTTATCTAGACAAACAACAAACCATTCCCCCCTTCATAAACACGTTTAGTTCATGGAACATACTAAAGGTCATAATATTTATATCTAGAATTGGAATGTTTATAAACAATCGGTTTTCGTATAAACCCTTACTACCATTTATATACTGACTTTTTTTAGTATTTATAACTAATAATTATTTAACCCATGAATGTCTTAAAAAAGGTTCTCAATATCAGAACAAAGAGAAAAATTCCGGTAAAAACTTGTCACTAAATAAGGTACATACAATGAACCAGAGTCCAATCCTTATTTAGAAAGTTGTCAGGATATCTTTGTACACATAGAAACAAATATTGTCTGTCCCTTAATTTTATGAATCTGGGACAAGTGGTCTTTATCGACTACCAACAAAGATTGGGTTTTGTTCCTGTACTCGAAGGTACAGATACACGGTCCTTGTATCATTCGTTATCTAAATTACTTATTTTTTGATAAGTAATCTGACTACGAATTTCTTATTTATCTTATGATTAGTTGGCCCATTTACGTACTTTCTTGTTTACTTACCTGAATAATTATACGGAGTACTCGTTGTAGTTTAGGTGATATCTAAAAAAAAAATTAAAATAACTTCATATCAACTAAATGTTATAACACAATCGAAGTCCATATGTCGTTTCACTATATCGAAAAATCTAAGAAAGGGTAATATCTCATAAGGTTCTATAACTTATATCGAGGAGACACGATATCTCATCCAGGAACGAGTAATAGATAAAAAATATATCTTCACACGCACAAGATCAGGGTTTGAGGATTAAATAGAGAGGTAAGGAGGGAAAGAGGAAACCGTTAGTATTCAAACGAAAGGTACAGACACTCAGACAAATAGACAGAACATTTATTCAAGTAAACATACTAAAAGATCTAAGGTGTATATTCGTCACAAATATACACCAAAAGAAAGACACCAAATATACACCAATTTACTATCAAGAGAAACGGACCGAAGGAAGTGAATCACTCTATCAGAGATCCAAGTAGGTACAACGACGTTTACCGTAATAAAGGACCACATACATACGCGGTGGAGAAGAAATAGGTAAGTCGACAACTACCTGTCCATCCAATAAAGGTACTGAACCGATAATATTTATCAGAACGTTACTTTAACACCACATACATAGAAAAACTAAATACCAAAGAGACCTATGTACGGGTCCTTAACCTAACGACTTAGTATAAGTCGTCCATTTCTTAGACGAACGTCACGTCCTCTGCGCCCAAGTCAGAGACCCAGTCCTTCTAGGGGACCTCTTCCTTCATTGTTGAGGTCATAAGAACGGACCTCTTAAAGTACTTGTCTCCTGGGACTTCCTGATATGTTAGGTTACCCAACGTTTCTCAGTCTGTACTGACTCGTTGATTCGTGTTACGTTTACTATTTACCATCGAGATAAAAATCAAAAAACTCCTTGGGGGATGACAAGAGGTATCACCGACGTGGTTAAATGTAAGGGTGGTTATCACGTCCTCACGAATGGGAGAGGTCGTGAATGACAAACACCTAATAAAACGACTACAGGTAAGACTGACCAACTTCACTATCGAGTAACATTAAGATTAAACGTAAATAGATTATTAATCACTACGACTTACAGCAAAGTGTATGCACAACCGATAGACATACAGAAGAAACCTCTTTACAGATAAATCCATGAAGACGGTTTAGGTGACATCTAAATTGTCCATACTTAACTCATTGACACGGACAGTTAGTTTTACTCCGTGGTCCAGTAAGAGTCTATAGACAACCTTAGGTGACGTAAGTACAGTCCTACTGACCCTAGACCCTCTATCCCAACATTCCTGTCTCAGGTCCAAAAGACCGTCTTGGATTCCGTCGACTGAAAGGAAAAGTATCGGTCCGAGCTCGGGCCGAGTTTTCTTATCATTTTTATTGTCGATTGTTAGTGACTTCCGGAGAAAACACGGTCGGTGATAAGATTCACGAACAGTGTATGACGGAGTAAATTAAGAAGGTTGTTGGGTTACTCTATCTATTATACTCAGAGTGAAAAGTAAATAAGTAAGTAAATAAATAACTTTGATTTTGGGTGTCTCAAACCTATTGAGTAGGTTCCAGTGTGTTGATAGTTTTTCAAATATTGGTTCTAAACTTGTGTTTGTGAGACCGAGAACTCGTGTTTGAGTAAAAAATTGGGGATAAAGTCGATGAAAGGACTGTGGAATGGGTAGGTGAACGGTATAAGTCGTCGTCTAATAATACTATAGACTCTTTTACTCAGAATTTTATATTAAAAACGGAGGTAAAGTTTTTAGGGACACAGTAGACCACTAGAATAGAAGAAAAGTACCCGGGAACCGTAGAACACTATATATTGTAGGGGGTTCCTCGTCACCTTCCTCTGTGTGGGTCCAGAAGGGTCGAAGAACTGTGACTCCTCTGGTACATTTACTCTATAAATTTTGTGTCTACAAAGGTCCTCGACTCTTTGGTACACCTTTTGACTCTTCCTCGTCCAAATTTCCCTCCTTACATTTCTTACCCTACACCGTTTTTACCTCCCTGTGACGTTCCGTACGTATGTCTCCTTCCGATGAGGTGGGTTGACGTCTCCGGTCCGTCCTACACCTGGGTCATTTCGGTCCGGTAAGTCAAAAGGTTCTGTTGACTTTTTACACTATAAAGTGTATTTTTGACGGTTAAAAATTTATCCCTTTCGAGTGAGTTTTAAGTTGTTAACAGGATGTATCATTTTCCCGATTTCAGTTTACTTTTCATGGGACCAAAATGTAACCGAGACCTCACGTTTAAACCTTGATGACTCAACATAGATACACGCCGGACGGGAGGTTGTTCGGAGTCATCTATGGTAGGTGAGATTTTAAAGACTCCTGAGGTTTTTCTAAAATAAAGATGTCAAATACAGATAATTATAAACATGATAAACTTCAACTTTGTCTTTAATATCAATTAAATAATTAAGTAAATATAGTTATTACTTGGGTAATATATAATTGTATTTTACAGATAATTATAAACGTGATAAACTTCAACTTTGTCTTTAATATTAATTAAGTAAATATAGTTATTACTTGGGTAATATATAATTGTATTTTATACAAATCTTTTTAGACATAAAAGTTTTGGTTTTGTACCAGTCACTCTGTTCTACGAAACACAGAGAACGAATTGTTCTGACGACCTAAGAATAAAGACGGAGCCGTAAGTTGGACAACACTTTACTCCAGAACCGATTTCATGTTACTTCGTTTAGATCGGAGTACACCAAAAAATCAACCATTGTCTTCATTATAAAAATTCTATTAACACGATTAAGAAGAAAAATGGTGTTGTTTTGAGTTGTTCAAAGAATTTCCAATCAACGTTAAACCTTATACTTTCGTATAGTCATTTGTGAAGACCGTAAAAGGTACCAAAGAAATGAGTACGTACTAAGACATTGTAACTAGTAAACCTTTTATTACTGGATGACAATAAGTGTACGACGTTTATGAAGGTGTGAAATAAAATGTCAGACTTTTTTTTTAGTGTAAGAAGACGAGACATTATAGTGTCAACTAGAGTAGTCTGTCAGACTCATAACTCATAGTCAGTTTAAGGTCGTCGTCTATGTCCAAAAGGTTTTAAGATAAGAAACGAACTTTCGAGTTTATGACAGTAACCTTTGTTTATGACAGTCAACAAAAAGAACTTCACCGTCCGAGTGAAGTAAGTAAAAGTTCTTTTATAGAGGACTTATGGGTACAGACTCATTGGGAGTAAAGACATAGTCAGAAAACAATTTATTTTTACTACAAAGTACTCTCTTTTCCGTGTGCATGGAAAGAAACTCCGTCTCCCCGAAAGACTACGAAAATAGTGGGTCGTATACCTCTTCTGTACCTAAATACCCAGTTCTAAATTAAACAAAACAAAACAAGTTATCGAGTCAGTACAGACTGAGACGTGGGGGTAACTGACGTCGTACGGTCCGAAGGGATAGGAAGTGACAGAGAGCCTCAACCGAGTTTGAATACAGGTAAATTATTGTGACTTTTCACTTTGACGTACAAGAAAGGAAGTTTCAACACGACCTCTTTGATCTTACTGGTGACCATTTCACTACGATGGAACTGTACTCGGTTCTGTGGTCACCAAAAGGGGTAGTTACGAAAATATGAAAACCACGTTTATAGTTGTTGTACTTTTTCCGTTTATAGTAGAATCACAATGACACTTTTAGTAGA
Source organism: Capra ibex (assembly GCA_006410555.1). Taxonomy (NCBI): domain Eukaryota; kingdom Metazoa; phylum Chordata; class Mammalia; order Artiodactyla; family Bovidae; genus Capra; species Capra ibex. The sequence continues at coordinate 115,986,341 of SJYO01020080.1, forward strand.
AGGGAAGTGTCTGAAAGAATCTCCCAGATTCCCTGGAAGTCCTTAGTGTCAAATTCTTCACGAACGAGATCTCCTTACTTATTTCTACACCATGCATTCGTGTGACCTTATGATGATGAGTCGGTAATTTCTTTTCCTTTAGTACAGTAAACGTCGATGTACCTACCTGGACCTCTCACGGAATGACTCATTTCATTGAGTCTCTCCCTTTTTATCCTGTAGGGAATGTATGTCTTAGATTTTTCACTACTATGTTTACTTGAATAAATGTTTTGTCTTTGTCTAAGTGTCTGAATCTCTTATCGGTATACCGACGGTCCTCCTTCTTATCCCTTTCGTTGTCAATCTCTTAGCCCCTACCTGTACACATGTGACAATATAAAATTTACCTATTGGTTGTCTTGGTTGTCCTGAACCGATATGTCACATCGGTCCTTTGACAAGTTACAATATACCGTCGGACCGACCCTTCCCTCAAACTTCCTCTTACTTGTGTACAGATACATACCGACTCAGGGAAACGACAGGTGTACTTTGTTGTAACAATTAATCAATATAAGAGTATATTTTATTTTTGGTTTTTGTCTTTTTTTTATCAGGTCCATCTTAGTCGACCCAAGAGAGTCGGAGCATTCCGACTTTAGTTCTACAGTCTCCCTGACGTAAGGAGTGACTTACGGGTCTCTTTTTTTTTATACGAAGGACCGAGTAAGTCCAATTTCAGGGTAAAGAAGTGATCGACAGTCGACCCTCCAACCAACACCCCCGCCCCTCTCTCACCAGAAATGAGGATCTCCGGAGACTAGGAATAGACAAGGGTGTACCGGGGAGGTCGTAACGTAACCACACAATTTGAGGAGATTTTGTAACTGTGAGGGAGTGAAGAACACGTCGTAGGGAGACTGAGGTCGTTTTCTTTCAAGAGACGGAAGTTCCAAGTACACTAGTGTAACTTGGTGGTCTATTAGGTCCTAAGTGATAGACTTTTAGATATTGGACTTATTGTAGACGTTTCAGGAACTACAGTACTTATATTGTACAAATTTCGAAGATTTCTCATTCCGGATCCGTAGAAATCCCCCCGTAAGACGAATAGGGTCTCCCTTGTATTCTATAACGGTCTACTAAGATGTTCCTTTGTAGCCCACAAGTTCATGACTTTTCCGAAGGTCCTTTTTCTTTCTCTTGGGTCTGTTCCTGTTCCTCACTACCATTTTTATATGTAACTAAGGTGTAACGACGGGTCCTCTCGAAGGAGACTCAGGTAAATTTGTAGAACGAAGTCCGAAAGGTAATGAACAATTTATGGTTAGATATGATTCAAACCGCCACCCCTACCCATACGTCTTCCCTCGTCAATCCTCATTTCCTTCGTCTCCTTTATGTACTAGAGACACAGGTCTCCTCGAGGGTTGGGTCTTGACGACTAAGATCCCGAAACCTAGGACGATCTGTATGACATGTACTAAATTGTAATTCTGTGTGTTCTAAATTCCTGAAAGAGTACTTCTAGGAGAATTTATAATTTTCCTCTTCTCATCACCTTCCTCTCTCCACCCCCGTGCACACTCTCCTTTGTACTCCGACTGGTTGGTAAGAGTACTAGGAGGAGGAGGAGGGACGGGAGCCGTACTCTGTCTGGAAGTTTAGTCAAGACTTTTTTTTAAGATGGAAAGTATGTTTCTACCCGTGTTATTTCCTGTGTATATCATTTCTGGATTGTCTTCGTCTTCTCCAATTCTTCTCCACCGTTCTTATGTGTCTTAATATGCTTCGTTCAGAATTACCGAACCTATTGGTACTACCACACCAGTGAATGGATCTCGGTCTGTAGGACCTTACACTACAGTTCATTCGGAATCCTTCGTGATGATCCTTGTTTCGATTACCTCTACTACCCTAAGGTCGACTCGATAAATTTCTGGATTTTTTACTACGACACTTTCACGACCTGTGTTATACGGTCGTTTAAACCTTTTGAGTCGTCACCGGTGTCCTGACCTTTTCCGGTCAAAAGTAGGGTCAGGGTTTCTTCCCTTTATAATTTCTTACAAGTTTGATGGGATATTGTACGATCGTTCCAATACGAGTTTTAGGAAGTTCGATCCGAAGTCGTTGTACACCTGGTCCCTTGAAGGTCTACATGTTCGACCCACAGTTTCTCCCTCTCCTTGGTCTCTAGTTTAACAGTTACAAGTAACCCAGTATCTCTTTTGTTTCTTTAAGGTCTTTTTGTGGATGAAGACGGAGTAACTGATGTTATTTGGGAAACTGATACACCTAGTTTTGTTTAACCTTATAAGGATTTTTCTACTCTTATGGTCTAGTGGTATGAACAGAGGACTCTTTGGATATACGTCCAGTTCTTCGTTGTCAATCTTAGTCTGTACCTTGTCCATTGACAAAGTTTTAATCCTTTCCTCATGTTGTTCCGACATATAACGGTGGAACGAATATAGTGTATATAAGTCTCACAGAATAAGAACAAGTCAACGAGTCAGTACAGGATGAAAAACAAATGAGGTACCTGACGTCGTGTGGTCTGAAGGGACAGACGACCCCAGGTCGGGGCCGTCTAGGTCCCATTAAGCTTCGCCCCTGTCTCAGTCGCTCCTCTCTGAATAAATATTTCTCTCTAATCCTTTCTTATCACATCATCCTTTTAATCACCTCTTTTCTACGACTTATTGAACCAAATGTATTCTCTGGTTATTTCGAGGCTTTGTTCCTCGAACGTGGTAGATGCTTCCGGTGGCCGCGAGCGAACTTATCACTTCCCATGGGACGGAACCCGAGGGAGAACGCACCCAGAATCTTTGGTCCCGTTTATTCATCTGTGCCTCTCGGAGACACGAGGTCAACCCTTAAGTCGGACTTTTCCCTCTTTTCTTACTGTACCCCCTCGGTTCGTAACCACGGTCTATGTGTTGAAATAAAAGTTTTCGTCGAATATATGGGGTTCAACATGTATTTCTTTATTACCTTATACGTCTCAATACATCCCCGTCGTCAGGACTGGGAATAACTCTGGTCCGAAAGAAAAACGTATGGAAGGGTATATGTTTTCCAGAGTCCACCAAAATATAGTAGAAGACCGGTCCCCCGGACAATTGTAAAAATACCGAGAAAAGGATCTATTTACAGATAGTTAGTCTTTCGAGTAAAAGGGAACTTCACAAAAAAGAAATTCGACGTACTGAGAATTTCATGATTTATTTCAATGTAAGACATCTTGTTTCCACGTCATCCAATATTGTTTCTTTCATGAATTGAGTTTCTAGATTACAACGATTATGGTCCCGATGATGGACAAAAAAAGATGTATGGTTGATATAGATGTTTATTTTCTATACTTTTGAACCGTCGTTCATAATCGAGTTCTTACTTTGGGAATTAGTCAGGATAAGATTACTAAAACTGAGGAGCCTTCGGGGATATAAGGATCCTTCAAAATTCGAAGGACACGGAGAGGGCCTAGTCCTCCGGTGTTTGTTAGTGTACGTGTCGATATTCTCAGGCAGTCCGTCCGATCTTTCGGTATTCTCCCCAAAAACCTAACTTTGTGAGAATAATACGGGTCCTCTGAATAATAGATTTTCGAGATTTAATTGAAAAAGGTCTTTTTCCACCACCCCCCTGTCGGGGGACAATTACAGTCTTCTCATCCACCTTTCGTATTGTGTCATTTCGTCCGTCTCAGACCAAACCCCCCATCTACGAGTTCTTTTAGGTTCCCCTGGGGACTCCGGTCTAGAGGGGAAACGCAAAACAGTCCGGGGAAAGGAGTACTAGAAACGGTACCCGCCCTAAGGGGTACGACCGAGGACCGTGGACAGGAAGTGAGAGAACGTCTCAAACTAGTTTGAGTACAGGTGACTTAGTTACTACGGTAGGTTGGTAGGGTGAACGACAGTAGGGGAGAGAGGAGGACGGAAGTTAGAAAGGGTCGTAGTCCCAGAAAAGGTTACTGAGTCTAGAAGTGTACTACACCGGTTTTATAACCTTGAGTGGTACTTAGGAAGGTTACTTGTAAGTCTCAATTAAAGGAAATACTACTTCGAACTGGAAGTAGATCGGACCGTACTACATGAGACATATATTCAACTTATTCGTCGTATTGTTATATTTAGGACTACATGAGGAAAGGGTTAAAACTTAGTCAACAAGGTACAGACTATGATTGGTAACTCAGAACTGTACGTATGTCCAAAGAGTTCTCCGTCTATTCCACCAGATCAAAAGGGTAGAGAAATCCCTGAAAAGTGTCAAACAACACTAGATGTTGCATTTTACGAAATGACTGACACCAAGTCTAGTATTTGTAGAAAACGATTTAAGTCTAAATTTAACTTCTTTCATCCCTTTTGGTGATCTGGTAAGTCCATACTGGATATAGTTTAGGGAATACTTATATGACACCTTCACTGTTTATCTATGTTCCCTACTCTAGTCTATCTGTCTTACGGACTTCTTTATACCTACTTTCAGGTACTGCAAAATGTTGTTCATCACTAGTTCTGATAGGAGTTCTTTTTCTTTACGTTTTTCCGTTTTACCAACAGACTCTTCTGGAATGTTTATCTACTCTTTTCTTCTCTTGGATTTCCGTTTCCTCTTTTCCTTTCTATACGGAGAACTCTTTGGACATACGTCCAGTCCTTCGTTGTCAATCTTGATCTGTCCCAAGGTTTATCCTTTTCCTCATGTAGTTCCAACATATCACAGTGGGACGAATAAATTAAATATACGTTTGATGTACTCTTTGCGACCCGACCTACTTCGTGTTCAACCTTAGTTCTAACGGTCCTCTTTATAGTTATTGGAGTCTATACGTCTACTATGGTGGGAATACCGTCTTTCACTTCTTCTTGATTTCTCGGAGAACTACTTTCACTTTCTCCTCTCACTTTTTCAACCGAATTTCGAGTTGTAAGTCTTTTGATTCTGGTACCGTAGACCAGGGTATTGAAGTACCGTTTACCTACCCCTTTGTCACCTTTGTCACCGACTGAAGTAAAAAGACCCGATGTTTTAGTGACGTCTACCACTGACGTCGGTACTTTAATTTTCTACGAATGAGGAACCTTCCATTCAATTCTGGTTGGATCTGTCTTATAATTTTTCGTCTCTGTAATGAAACGGTTGTTTACAGGTAACAGTTCCGATACCAAAAAGGTCACCAGTACATACTACAGTCTCAACCTGATCTTTCTCTCACGGTTTCTTAACTACGAAAACTTGATACCCCAACCTCTTCTGAGAACTCTCAGGGAACCTGACGTTCCTCTAGGTTGGTCAGGTAGGAGTTCCTCTAGTCAGGACCCACAAGTAACCATCCTGACTACAACTTCTACTTTGAGGTTATCAAACCGGTGGACTACACTTCTCGACTGAGTAAACTTTTCTGGGTCTACGACACTTTCTAACTCCCGTCCTCCTCTTCCCCTACTGTCTCCTACTCCAGTAACCTACCGTAGTGGTTGAGCTACCTACATTCAAACACGTTCGAGGTACTACCTGTCCCACTACCTGTCCCTTCTGACCACACGTCGGTAGGTACCAACGTTTATCAACCTGTGTTGACTCACTGACTTGACTTGACTTAGTTACTTCGTCTTCATCTTAAAAAGAACGAAAAAGATACTAGGTTGTCTACAACCGTTAAACTAGAGGCCAAGGGGATGGAAAAGATTTAGGTCGAACATGTAGACTTTCGAGAGCCAAGTGTATGACAACTTCGGATCGAACTTCCTAAAACTCGCAACGAAACGATTGTGCACTTTACTCACGTCAACACGTCATCAACTTGAAAGAAACCGAAACGGGAGGAAACCCCGATCTTACTGGAAAAGGTAAAGACACCGGTTTCAACGACCGTATAACTCACACCGTGAATTTGTCGTAGTATAAAATCCTAAACTTTATCGAGTCGACCTTAAGTTAGTGGAGGTGATCGGAACAAGACCATATAAGTCTCATGTAGTACACTTTACGGTCAGACTTACTTAGTGTTCAACCTTAATTCTGACGTTCCTCTTGATAGTTGTTGGAGTCTATACGTATATTATGGTAAGATTTCTATCTTTGACTTCTCTTTGATTTCTCGGAGAACTACTCCCAATTTCTCCTCTCACTTTCTCGAGAGAACTTTGAATTGTAATTTGTTTGTTTGTTTGCTTTTTTAGTACCGTAAGCCAGGCTAGTGAAATGTCGTTTATCTTCCCACCCTTTCACCTTCGTCACTGTCTAAAAGAAAAGAGCTGAGGTTGTAGTGACACCTGTCATTGTGGTCGGTACTTTTTGTTTTTACGAACGAGGAATCTTCTTTTAAACATTGTTTGGATTTGTTGCATAATTTCTCGTCGCTGTAGTGTAAAGACTGTATCTAGTCCTATCAGTTTAGATGCCGAAAAGGTCGCCATGTCATGTTACACTCTCAACCTGGTATACTTCCGACTCACGGTTTCTTAACTACGAAAACTTAATACCACGACCTCTTCTAAGAACTCCAGGAAACCTGACGTTCGTCTAGTTTGTTCAATTAGGATATCCTTTAGTCCGGGTATATAAGCAACCTTCCTGACTACGGCTTTGACTTCGAGATTGTTAAACGTTACGTTGTTGGTTGAGTAACCTTTTCTAGACTGTGACTCTTTCTAACTTCCGTTCTCCTTTTCCCCCTCCGTTTCCTACTCTACCAATCTGTTGTAGTGGTTGAGTTATCTGTCCTTAAATTCGTTTGAGACACTCTATCACCTCCTGTCTCTGGGACCGTAGGACGTTAGGTACCCCAATACTTCTCTCACTGTACTGAACACTAATTTGTTGAAAGATTTACGGAGATCTGAGACACGAGATTATGACTCGTACCAGGTCACCTTTATGGATGACAAAAGGTAAGTCTTGTTGAACCTAGGTTTTCGTTAGAAAAGATGTCCTAACATCAATTTCGAGTCATCACAGGTTGAGAAACGATGGGGTACCTGACGTCGTGTGGTCCGAAGGGAGAGGAAATGGTAGAGGGACTTGAACAAGTTTGAGTATAGGTAACTCAGTCACTACGATAGGTTTGTAGAGTAGGAGACAATAGAGAAAGGAAAGACGGAAGTTAGAAAGGTTCGTAGTCCCAGTAAAGGTTGCTCAACCGGGAAACGTAGTCAAGTCAAGTCAAGTCAACGAGTCAGAACGAACTAATAAACACTGAGGTACTTGACGCTGTGCGGTCCGGAGGGACATGTAGTGGTTTGGGCCCCAGGTACGTTTGGGTATAGGTAACTCAGCCACTACGATAGGTCGGTAGAGTAGGAGACAGTAGAGGAAGAGGAGGACGGGAGTTAGAAAGTATCGTAGACCCAGAAAAGTTTACTCAGTCGATAAGCGTACTCCACCGGTTTCATGACGTCAAAGTTGAAGTTGTAGTCAGGATGGTTACTTGTGGGTCCTGACTAGAGGAAATCCTACCTGACCAACCTAGAGGAGCGTCAGGTTTCCTGAGAGTTCTCAGAAGAGGTTGTGGTGTCAAGTTTTCGTAGTTAAGAAGTCGCGAGTGGAAAGAAAGATCGGATTGAGACTGTAGGTATGTGCTGGTGACCTTTTTGGTATCGGAACTTCTGTCTAGAAACAACCGTTTCATTACAGAGACGAAAAATTATACGACAGATCCGACCAGAATTAAAAGGAAGGTTCCTCATTCACAGAAAATTAAAGTACTGACGTTAGTGGTAAACGTCACTAAAACCTCGAGTTTTTTATTTCAGTCGGTGACAAAGGTGACAAAGGGGTGAATAAACGGTACTCCAATACCCTGGTCTACGGTACCAGAATCAAAAGATTTACAACTCGAAATTCGGTTGTAAAAGTGAGAGGAGAAAGTGAAAGTAGTTCTCCGAAAAATCAAAAAGAAGTGAAAGACGGTATCCCACCGTAGACGTATAGACTCCAATAACTATAAAAAGGGTCGTTAGAACTAAGGTTGAACATGAAGTGGGTCGGGTCTCGAAGAGTACTACATGTGCCGTGTATTCAATTTATTCGTCCCACTTTTATATGTTGGAACTACATGAGGAAAAGGACAAACCTTGGTCAGATAACAAGGTACAGGTCAAGATTGACAACGAAACACTGGACGTATATCAAAGAGTTCTCCGTCTAGTCCACCAGACCATAAGGGTAGAGAAAGTCTTAAAAGGTGTCAAATAACACTAGGTGTGTCAGTTTCCGAAACCGTATCAGTTATTTCGTCTTTATCTACAAAAAGACCTTGAGAGAACAAAAGACTACTAGGTTACCACAACCGTTAAACTAGAGACCAAGAAGAAGGAAAAGATTTTGGTCGAACTTGTAGACCTTCAAGTGTCAAGTGTATAACGACTTCGGACCGAACCTCTTAAAACTCGTAATGAAACGATCACACACTCTACTGACGTTAACACGACATCAAACTCGTAAGAAACCGTAACGGAAAGACACCCTAACCTTACTTGACTGGAAAAGGTCAGGACACCGGTGACGACTCAAAAGGTTTAAACGACCGTATAACTCACGTCGTGAAAGTGTCGTAGTAGAAAGTCCTAAACTTTATCGAATTGACCTTAAGGTAGTGGAGGTGATCGAAAGAAGTATCACTACGAAGGTTTCGGGTGAACTGAAGTGTAAGGTTCTAAAGACCGAGATCTAATCACTAGTGTANTGGAAAAGGTCAGGACACCGGTGACGACTCAAAAGGTTTAAACGACCGTATAACTCACGTCGTGAAAGTGTCGTAGTAGAAAGTCCTAAACTTTATCGAATTGACCTTAAGGTAGTGGAGGTGATCGAAAGAAGTATCACTACGAAGGTTTCGGGTGAACTGAAGTGTAAGGTTCTAAAGACCGAGATCTAATCACTAGTGTAGTAGTACTAATAGAACCAGCACTTCTAGAAAAAACATGTCAAGAAGGTACATAAGAACGGTGGAGAAGACTTTAAGAAGACGAAGACAATCCAGGTATGGTAAAGACAGGAAATAGCTCGGGTAGAAACGTACTCTACAAGGGAACCATAGAGATTAAAAGAACTTCTCTAGAGATCAGAAAAGGTAAGATAACAAAAGGAGATAAAGAAACGTAACTAGCGATTCCTCCCAAAGAATAGAGAGGAACGATAAGAAACCATGAGATGTAAGTTTACCCATATAGAAAGGAAAAAAGGTAACGAAAAGCGAAAGAAGAAAAGTGTCGATAAACATTCCGGAGGGGTTGTCGGTGAAACGAAAAAACGTAAAGAAACAGAACCCCTACCAGAACTAAGGACAGAGGACATGTTACAGTCCTTGGAGGTAGGTATCAAGTAGTACGTGAGATAGATAATCTAGATCAGGGAATTTAGATAAAGGTGAAGGTGACATCTCAGTATCTCTAAACTAAATCCAGTATGGACTTACCAGATCACCAAAAGAGGTGAAAGAAGTTAAAACCAGACATAAACCGTTGTTCCTTAAGTACTAGACTGGGTGTCAGTCGAGGGCCAGAACAAAAACGAGTGACATAGACCGAAGAGGTCGAAACCAACACTTATTCTGAAATAAAACCCCCCGAGGTTTTAGTGACGTCTACCACTGACGTTGGTACTTTAATTTTCTGCGAATGAGGAACCTTCCTTTGAATACTGGTTTGATCTGTCGTATAATTTTTCGTCTCTGTAATGTAACGGTTGTTTCCAGGTTGATCAGTTCCGATAACAAAAGGTCACCAGTACATACCTACATTCTCAACCTGACACTTCTTTCGACTTGCGGCTTCTTAACTACGAAAACTTGACACCACAACCTCTTCTCAGAACTCTCAGGGAACCTGACGTTCCTCTAGGTAGGTCAGGTAAGATTTCCTCTAGTCAGGACCCACAAGCAACCATCCTGACTATGACTTCGACTTTGAGGTTATAAAACCGGTGGAGTACGTTTCACAACTGAGTAACCTTTTCTGGGACTAATACCCTCCCAAACCCCCGTCCTCCTCTTCCCCTGCTGTTTCCTACTCTACCGACCTACCGTAGGGGCTGGTTACCTGTACTCAAACCCATTTGAGGTCCTCAACCACTACCCGTCCCTCCGGACCACGTGACGTTAACTACCCCAACGTGTCAGCCTGTACTGACTCGCTGACTTTACTTGACTTGACTTGACTTATATTACTTAGACTAAAGTCTCAGCTGGTAACCACTAAAGGTACACATCTCAGAAGAGAACACAACAACCTTCTCCCACAAACGATACTGGTCACACAAGAGAACCGTCTTGAGATAATTGGAAACGGGACGAAGTAAGACATGAGCTTCCGGTTTAAACGAACAATGAGGTCCACAAAGAAGTGAAGGATAAAAACGTAAGGTCAGGGGATATTACTTTTCCTGTAGACATCCAGAAGTAATTTGACAAGTTGAAGTCGAAGAAGTCTCAATCACCAGACCCGTACCTGAACCTAATGGCACTATAACTTACCAAACGGAACCTTTACTTGTCTCTAGTAAGACAGCAAAAACTCTAACGTAGGTTCATGACCGTAGGTCAGGGTAGTGAAGTACCCTTTATCTACCCCTTTGTCACCTTTGTCACAGTCTGAAATAAAACCCCCCGAGGTTTTAGTGACGTCTACCACTAACGTCGGTACTTTAATTTTCTGTGAATGAGGAACCTTCTTTTCAATACTGGTTGGATCTATCGTATAAGTTTTCGTCTCTGTAATGAAACGACTGATTCCAGGCAGATCAGTTCCGATACCAAAAGGGACACCAGAACATACCTACACTCTCAATCTGACACTTCTTCCGACTCGTGGCTTCTTAACTACGAAAACTTGACACCACAACCTCTTCTGAGAACTCTCAGGGAACCGGACGTTCCTCTAGGTTGGTCAGGTAAGACTTCCTCTAGTCGGGACCCTAAAGAAACCTTCCTTACTACGATTTCGACTTTGAGGTCATGAAACCGGTGGAGTACGTTTCTCAACTGAGTAACCTTTTCTGAGACTACGACCCTCCCTAACCCCCGTCCTCCTCTTCCCCTGCTGTCTCCTACTCTACCGACCTACCGTAGTTACTGAGCTACCTGTACTCAAACTCATTTGAGGCCCTCAACCACTACCTGTCCCTCCGGACCGCACGACGTTAAGTACCCCAGTGTTTCTCAGCCTGTGTTGACTCGTTGACTTGACTTGACTGACGTAAAGTCTGAGGAAACAATTGATACTACCGATGAAGTAAAGAAGATTCCCTAAGGACGGGTATCATCAGTTATATTACCAGAAGACTCAATGTAAGTGGGTAAGGTCAGGTAGAATCAAGCGACTAAGGATCTTACAGCTGCAAGTGAGAACGGTAGAGGCAAACTGGTGAAAGTTAAACGGAACTAAGTGCCTGGATTGTAAGGTCCAAAGATACGTTATAACGAGAAATGTCGTAGTCTGGAACGAAGATTGGTCAGTATAGGTGTTGACCAATAACAAAAACGAAACCGAGGTAGGGAAGTAAGAAAGACCTAAATAAAGAGGTGACTAGAGGTCTTCGTATAACCCGTGGATGGCTCGACCTCTCAAGTAAAAAGTCACAGGATAGAAAAACGGAAAGGTATGAAGAGTACCTCAAGAGTTCCGTTCTTATGACTTCACAAAACGGTAAGGGAAGAGGTCACTTGGTGTAAAACAGTTTTGAGAGGTGGTAACGGGTGGTAGAACCCGCCGGGATGTACCGTACCGAATCAAAGTGACTCAATCTGTTCTGACACAAGGTATGCTAGTCTAACCGATCAACAGACACTAACATCAAAGTCAGACAGACGGGAGACTACGGGAGAGAGTCACAGATGACAGAATGAACCAAAAGAGAATGGAACATGTACCCTATAGAGAAGTACCGACGAGGTCGTTTAACGTCGGTGACGAGGAATGGAACCTACACCCCATCGAGGAGAACCGGTGGTGGGGACTGGAACCTGTACCCCACCGAGGAGAGTCGTCGCAAAGACACGGCAGCGTCGGTGACACGAACACTACGGTAGAAACGTAGTCCACCGGTTTTATAACTTCGAAGTAGAAGTCGTAGTCAGGAAGGATACTTATAGTCCCAACTAAAGGAAATCTTGACTGACCAGACTAAAGGAACGTCAGGTTCTCTGAGAGTTCTCAGAAGAGGTTGTGGTGTCAAGTTTTCGTAGTAAGAAACCGTGAGTCGGAAAAAATACCAGGTTGACATGTACTGATGACCTTCTTAGTATCGAAACTGATATACCTGGAAGCAGATGTTTCATTAGAGAGACGAAAACTTATACGACAGATCCAAACGGTATCGAAAAGAAGGTTCCTCGTTCGCAGAAAATTAAAGTACCGACGTCAGTGGTAGGTGTCACTAAAACCTCGTGTTCTTTTATTTCAGACAGTGACAAAGGTTACAAAACGGTAGATAAACGGTACTTAACCACCCTGACATACGGTATTAGAAGTAAAAGACTTACAACTCAAAATTCGGTCGAAAAAGTAAGAGGAGAAAGTGGGAGTAGTTCACTGAGAAATCAAGGAGAAGGAAAAGACGGTATTCCCACCATAGTAGACACATAGAGTTCAATGATTATAAAGAGGACCTTTAGAACTAAGGTCGAACACGTAGTAGGTCGGGTCATAAAGAGTACTACATGAGACGTATATTCAATTTATCATCCCACTGTTATATGTCGGAACTACATGAGGAAGAGGTTAAACCCATCAGAAAACAAGGTACGATGACCTCTCAACCAACCATAGAGACTCGGAGTTGAAAGGATAGACACCTTACCCCTCTTATTAAAGATGGAACTGTCGAAAGGTATCCCACACTCTACTACACACATTCGTGAATCTTAGGATAACGTACAAAGGGTTCTTCACTTGAGTTTCTGACACACGTCCATCCAATAATTCTCGAGAATTCTCTTTTAATAACCTTCATTCTGGACACCTTCCTCTCTCTTCCTTCACTAGGACCCGTCTCCTTTACAACCCAACGTTGTCCACCTAGACTTCGACCCTATCAGGAAGGTTCAATGGAACTCAATCCCGTTCTGTCGGTCCAGAAATATGAAGGAATGAGTGTAGTGGTCGGTCACTGTACTCGAAGGAGTTCTACTCCCCACCAAACCTCAGTTCAGGAAGTTGGGACTTCCCCTCTAGACCCAACGTGTCGTGTTGTGGGCACTGTGGAACGGATACCGTTCCTATATTGTGTAACGTTGTGAAAATGATAATATTAACAGTTGTAGTAAAAATAGGAAGAAAAGTATCAGTGACGGGACTGAATCAAATTCAAAAGTAGTAGAGAGCAGACCTTATATTTTCTTGGAGGATTAACGAAAAGGAGTAAATGTAACAGAGGGAGTCTAGACAGGAGGTATGGGAAGGTTTCACTGTTAACATTAAATTCGGAGAGTGGTGGGACGAATTTTGGAGGTCACCGAGGGGTGGTTGAAGTCTTATTTTATCGAGTGAAATTTCACTAAAACTTGTATTGTGCATGGACTATAAAGGTAGACTAGAAACGGGTGAAAGGGGTGGATGGAGTCGGTAGGGTGACGATGGATTGGTGGAGAAGTGTGAGGTAAACAACTTCGAAGGGGGTGGGAAGAGAAGTGAGTCAACCGAAGACGAATAGAAACTCAAGAGTCGAGTCCACTGTTGAGGAGAGTCTTCGGGAGGGTTTGGTTCAGCACCGATTCATAAGAAGGATGGTCAAGGGAAAAGTAGACCCGTATGGAGACAGTCTTGAGAGAGGTTGATCCTGGGCTCAAAGAGGGTCTCTCGTCTCAGGAACCGAGGATTACAGTCGTGTCTATGTTATAGTCTCGCACGTCCCGATTTGGTCATTCTCCTCCACGGAAAGACCAGTCACTGTCTGGAAGGGTGTCAGAAAACTCTTTCCGTCAACGGTTCGTGTTTAATCTAAAACCACGTCATTAGTGGTGGTAGTGGTGGTACCTGTGGTAGAGGTACGAAATAAAAGGTTTTATATCGGTTCTTCTCTTGTCGTGAGTCGTTTCGAAAGGATTTACAAACTTGACTTGTTTCTTGTAAAAATTATACTACCTCTATGTAAAATTTTCCCTTACGTGACAAACGAGATTCTTAAGTACCTAATGTACTACATAGTAAGTAGATTATTGAGATTCCTCTTTTTCTTTGTTGTATTTTATAAATGTTCTTAAAGTGTAAACGGTTATTATCGTGTGTAAGTAAGGGTGTTAGGGTAAGAAGAAAGAAGAAATATCAGTTTTACGTAGACTCGAAAGAAGTGTAACACTACACGAAGACGATGAATGTTCATTTGATGACGAATTAGCGAATCAGAACAGGCTAAGAGAAACCGGGGTACCTGACATCAAGCGGTCAGAGAAGACACGGACTTTAAAAGGTCCGTTCTTATGACTTCACCCAACGGTAAAGGATGAGGACCAGAGGAGGGTTGTGTCTCTAGCTTGGGTGTAAAGACCTCAGAGGACGCAACCGTCCGTCTAAGAAATGGTGATCATGGTGGACCCTTCGGGATGTACATTCGTCTTGTAGTCCTTATTTATAACCCTAAACATTGACGAACCCCGGAACTGGAAAACCCCAGAACTCCCGTCTATTATATTAAGACTTGAAATGGGTTCTTGTGACTCTAAAGTTTGCACCAAGGTTAAACCACTTTGAGTATCTATGGGTGAGGTCACAAGAACGGACCTCTTAGGGTCCCTGCCCCCTCGGACCACGTGACGGCAGATACCCCAACGTGTCTCAGTCTGTGCTGACTTCGCTGAATCTTCGTCGTCGTCGTCGTCGTCGTATCACTAAAGATTAAAATTTTCGGGTCTCACCTAAGTGTTTCCTTATGGTCAGACGGTAAAGTAAGGACTGACAAAAGACACTAAGGACTCTTGTGTTTTTCCGGGATTTCAACGTCAGTACAACTACTTTACTTTTTGTAAAGGGGTCTGACATTTGTGTCGAAGTTTAAGTCTGTCGTACTTATTAAAGAGATCAGAACGGGTTTTAAAAGATTTTCTTTTTATTTCGTCTAAGTTCGTATGTAACAAAAGAATATCATATACCTCACGAAAAAAGAAAATATGTAGATATATGTGTATACATAAGTAATCGAAAGTGAAACATTTTAACTTTCGTCTCGACTTCCAACCGACTCAAGGGAGATTATACTTGTCTGTCCTAAAGGGGGTAATAGTGAGGTAGGACTACCGGTCTACTCTAAAGATTCTTTCTTTAAAGAAAGTGTCCACTAATTCTCCGTACCGTATGAAGTTTTCTTTTTACAAAAGAAGGGAGAACGTATGACTTACTAAAAAGATTCACTGTATTTTACGATTTCTCCTGGAAGACGTATGTAATTGTTAGGTGTCCATTTAGAAACCGTTGACCCTGGGTGACTCTGACGTTAGGGACGTAATGTCTTTTGGTGGTTTCAGTTTGAGTTCACCTGACCTCGTGTCCTATACTTTTTATACATGTGGGTGTCCCTGACTTAATCCGACTCTTTTATTAAAGTATTAGATTTGATTAAGTAAATCTCAACTTATGTTTAGTTTACTTAACCTTCACTAATTTTTATAGTAGTTTATATCGGTGTCAGGTTTTTAATTGTAGTACAAGCCAAATTCAGAGAAAACAATCCATCAATCTTATCCTTTTTTCCTCAGGTTTTACCGCCACCTATTTTCTCTTTCTTCCCTCTTCGTGTGTTTTTCACCTTGTTTCCTTCCAGACTCCTAGTCTCACTCTTGGAGTCCACTTTTTTTGTCGGTACGACCGACCGGGTTAAATGTGTCCCGTACAAGTTCCTCTCCTATTTTTTGTATTTTTCTTCTCTGTTTTAACTCGGGGAGAGAAGAAAACCTAACCGGGTGGGAGTGCGGAGTTCCTACATAAAAGGAAACGAACGGTTTATTTTGACTCGACATTGTCTCGATATTGTGACCAGGTGGCAAAGTTTAAAAATAACGTCATTCTGTCTTGGTTCTTTTAATATGTGAGGGGGTTGTATAGACCACGGTAAAGAGTCTAAAGTGGACTGACTTTGTTGGATCCGAACCGGGGACATTCCGTCTCCGGTTCGTGTCGTCTTCGGGTTGAGCCACTTTCGACTACGTCACCTTCGACTTACGTTTCTTTTGCGTCACGTCACCTTCACTGTTCTTCTGGTCGTACGACCTTTGTCCCTGTCGTTTTCGTTTGAGTCGTCTCCCGAGTACGTTAAGTCAGAGTCTAAAGTCTTCTGGAGGCCAATTCATTCCATCCGCCAGGAACGAGGATACCGACCTTCCTGTATACCGATTGATTTAGAATTAAGGAAATGTTAGAGAACAAAGAACAAAGGAACTTGGGGGACACTTGTCCACTCGTCGTCATTCACGTTAACTTCCTGAGACCGTCCCCGATGAGGGGTCAAACAGGACTTCCGAGGTGACAGACGATACTGGATCATCGACAACGGGTTCACCCACTCCCAAGAAGACAGGAATTGGAGGAAACACGGGTCCTAGTCCGGTTACTTATAACACCCGTGTCCAGTCCGTAATTCGTCTAAAAGGTTTTTCAATACTTCCCCTAAGGAGTTGTACAAAAAGGTTGACGAAAAGAAGAGTAGGAAGTCGAGGAGAGAGGTAGATAAGGTGACGAATGTTTCATAACCCGTCTAATATTAAAAGGGTAAAGACTTTCAACACAAACTTTAACAAATGGATTCTAACCCTGAGTTTAGGTGCACCGACCCTGAGACGATACGAATCAGTGTATCAGCATAAGTTGACCCTGAACTCGGACCGGATTTGGGTGTCCAGGACCAAAGTCCTGGATTACTTCAAGTCCAAAAACTACAGAGTAACGTTTTTAAAGTTACTCTCTGTGTCGTTTCCCATTCTCCATCTAAACAAGCCTAAGTCTCTCTTCGTGTCAGGTGTCTCATATACGGTAGTGTCTCCCACATAGGCCACCGGTACTTTACACCACAAAAGGACACGACCCACTAAAGTATTCGATTACTCACCCTCCTAGCAAGGTTTTTAACCCCTTGGAGGGTGAGGAACCAGAAAACTATCACGGAAAAATACCTTACTCTAAGCACTGTAACATGTCCTCTGTCCCTAGTTCTGGTAAAGGTACCTTCTCTTTCCGTTTTTTTCGTTTTACCGACAGACACTTCCGGAATGTTTATCGACACTTTTCTTCTCTTCATTTTTCGTTTCCTCTTTTCCTTTCTATATTCGAGGACTTACGTCTCAAGGTTTCTTATCCTTCTTCTCTATTCTTTCGGAAGGAGTCACCAGTTACGTTTCTTTATCTCCTTTTGTTGTCTTACCCTTTCTGATCTCTAGAGAAGTTCTTTTAATCTCTATGGTTTCCTTGTAAAGTACGTTTCTACCCGAGCTATTTCCTCTCTTTACCATACATGGATTGTCTTCGTCTTCTATAATTCTTCTCCACCGTTCTTATGTGTCTTCTTGACATGTTTTTTCTAGAAGTACTGGGTCGATTAGTGCTACCACACTAGTGAACAGATCTCGGTCTGTAGGACCTTATACTTCAGTTCACCCGGAATCTTTCGTAGTGATACTTGTTTCGATCACCTCCACTACCTTAAGGTCAACTCTACAAAGTTTAGGACTTTCTACTACAACACTTTCACGACGTGAGTTATACGGTCGTTTAAACCTTTTGGGTCGTCACCGGTGTCTTGACCTTTTCTAGGTAAAAGCAAGGTTAGGGTTTCTTTCCGTTACGGTTTCTTACGAGTTTGATGACGTGTTAACGTGAGTAGAGTGTACGNTTTCTACCCGAGCTATTTCCTGTCTTTACCATACCTGGATTGTCTTCGTCTTCTATAATTCTTCTCCACCGTTCTTATGTGTCTTCTTGACATGTTTTTTCTAGAAGTACCGGGTCGATTAGTGCTACCACACTAGTGAACAGATCTCGGTCTGTAGGACCTTATACTTCAGTTCACCCGGAATCTTTCGTAGTGATACTTGTTTCGATCACCTCCACTACCTTAAGGTCAACTCTACAAAGTTTAGGACTTTCTACTACAACACTTTCACGACGTGAGTTATACGGTCGTTTAAACCTTTTGGGTCGTCACCGGTGTCTTGACCTTTTCCAGGCAAAAGCAAGGTTAGAGTTTCTTTCCGTTACGGTTTCTTACGAGTTTGATGGCGTGTTAACGTGAGTAGAGTGTACGATCGTTTCATTACGAGTTTTAAGAGGTTGGGTCCCAGTCGTTATGTACTTGGCACTTGAAGGTCTACAAGTTCGACCAAAATCTTTTCCGTCTCCTTGGTGTCTAGTTTAACGGTTGTAGGCGACCTAGTACCTTTTTCGTTCTCTCAAGGTCTTTTTGTAGATAAAGACGAAATAACTGATACGGTTTAGGAAACTTACACACCTAGTGTTATTTGACACCTTTTAAGACTTTCTCTACCCTTATGGTCTCGTGGACTGGACGGAGAACTCTTTGAATATACGTCCAGTCCTTCGTTGACAATCTTGACCTGTACCTTGTTGTCTGTCCAAGGTTTACCCTTTTCCTCATGCAGTTCCGACATATAACAGTAGGACGAATAAATTGAATATACTTCTCATATAGTACTCTTTGTGACCCGAAGTTCTTCGTGTTCGACCTTAGTTCTAACGACCCTCTTTATAGTTGTGGGAGTCTATATGTCTACTGTGGTGGGAGCACCGTCTTTCACTTTTCCTTGATTTTTCGGAGAACTACTTTCACTTTCTCCTCTCACTTTTTCAACCGAATTTCGAGTTGTAAGTCTTTTACTTCTAGTACCGTAGACCAGGGTAATGAAGCACCCTTTATCTACCTCTTTGTCACCTTGTGACAGTCTGAAATAAAAGCCCCCGAGGTTTTAGTGACGTCCACCACTAACGTCGGTACTCTAATTTTCTGCGAATGAGGAACCTTCCTTTAAATACAGGTTGGATCTATCGTATAACTTTTCGTCTCTGTAACGAAACGGTTGTTTCCAGGTAGATCATTTCCGATACCAAAAAGGTCACCAATACATACTTACACTCTCAACCAGACACTTCTTTCGACTCGCGGCTCTTTAACTACGAAAACTTCACACCACAACCTCTTCTGAGAACTCTCAGGGAACCTGACGTTCCTCTAGTTTGGTCAGGTAAGACTTCCTCTAGTCGGGACCCTAAAGAAATCTTCCTTACTACGACTTCGACTTTGAGGTCATGAAACCGATGGAGTACACTTCTCAACTGAGTAACCTTTTCTGAAACTACGACCCTTTCTAACCCCCGTCCTCCTCTTCCCCTGTTGTCTCCTACTCTACCGACTTACCGTAGTGCCTGAGCTAACTGCACTCAGACTCACTTGAGGTCCTCAACCACTACCTGTCCCTCCGGACCACACGACGCTAAGTACCCCAGCGTTTCTCAGTCGGTGTTGACTCGGTGACTTGACTTGACTTGACTACTATTACCACTACAAAAATTTGTTACTTTTGTGATAGGAAAGTATACAACATAAAGACATCATAACCTTCCTCTAGTCGTTTGTACAGCTATTTCATGTGATATCCGTTTAGTTCCTGTTTCTCTAGATTCTGGAAAATCCTTAGAACATACTAACCTAGTTCTACTTAAACAAGTTCGGTCTTTATAATTACTCTTTCAAACTTTTCCTATTCGATTCTAAAAAGTAATAATAACGTCATAGATTGTCTTTCATTTACATTTATAATAATTATCATTATCATCAACTGAAAAAAGAAAACCAATAATGATATACGGTTGATGACACAATTCGTAAAACGTACGTAGTAAAGGGGACGTAACAACGGAACTCTCCAAAACACAAAAAAAAAAAGGGGGACTAAAATATCTACTCCTTTGGGTTCTTTGATTTACTGAGGAGGTCCACGTACCTTTATCATCGTCTGTGTCCTAGACTTGGGTCTAAAAGGGTGAACATTCTTCAGACGAGGATCCGTCATATACTTATCTGGTTTAGGAAACGGGGACTACAACCATCTCCTCTGTTTTCCTCGTACAATCACTCGTTCTGTCTGAGAAAAGGAAAACAACTAGTAAACCAGTGGGTTCAAGTCCGAGAAAGTGGGTTCGATGACAAGACCTCAACACAGATGAAGACAACCCCACTATTAAGACTGATGAAAACTAAAAAGTGTAGTCTAAGTTTATAAACAATGACTCCATATTGAGTGTATGGGGTCAAGTCAAGTCAGCGAGTCAGTACAGACTGAGGAACTCTGGGGTACCTACCGTCGTGTGGTCCGGAGGGACAGATAGTGGTTGAGTGCCTCAAGTGAGGTTGAGTACAGGTAGCTCAACCACTACGGTAGGTCGGTAGAGTAGGACCCAGCAGGGGAAGAGAAGGACGGGGGTTAGGGAGGGTCGTAGTCTCAGAAAAGATTACTCAGTTGAGAAGCGTACTCCACCGGTTTCATGACCTCAAAGTCGAAATCGTAGTAAGGAAGGTTTCTTGTGGGTCCTGACTAGAGGAAATCTTACCTGACCAACCTAGAGGAACGTCAGGTTTCCTGAGAGTTCTCAGAAGAGGTTGTGGTGTCAAGTTTTCGTAGTTAAGAAGCCGCGAGTCGGAATAAGTGTCAGGTTGAGTGTAGGTATGTATTGGTGACCTTTTTGGTGTCGGAACTGATCTGCCTGGAAACGACCGTTTCATTACAGAGACGAAAAATTATACGATAGATCCAACCAGTGTTGAAAGGAAGGTTCCTCATTNNGGACGGGGGTTAGGGAGGGTCGTAGTCTCAGAAAAGGTTACTCAGTTGAGAAGCGTACTCCACCGGTTTCATGACATCAAAGTCGAAATCGTAGTAAGGAAGGTTTCTTGTGGGTCCTGACTAGAGGAAATCTTACCTGACCAACCTAGAGGAACGTCAGGTTTCCTGAGAGTTCTCAGAAGAGGTTGTGGTGTCAAGTTTTCGTAGTTAAGAAGCCGCGAGTCGGAATAAGTGTCAGGTTGAGTGTAGGTATGTATTGGTGACCTTTTTCGTGTCGGAACTGATCTGCCTGGAAACGACCGTTTCATTACAGAAACGAAAAATTATACGATAGATCCAACCAGTGTTGAAAGGAAGGTTCCTCATTCACAGAAAATTAAAGCACCGACGTCAGTGGTAGACGTCACTAAAACCTCGGGTTTTTTTATTTCAGACTGTGACAAAGATGACAAAGGGGTAAATAAAGGGTACTTCACTACCCTGGCCTACGGTAGTAGAAGCAAAGGACTTACAACTCGAAATTCGGTTGAAAAAGTGAGAGGAGAAAGTGAAAGTAGTTCACCGAAAAATCAAGGAGAAGTGAAAGACGGTATTCCCACCACAGTAGACGTATAGACTCCCACAACTATAAAGAGGGCCGTTAGATCTAAGGTCGAACACGAAGAAGGTCGGGTCGCAAAGAGTACTACATGAGACGTATATTCAATTTATTCGTCCCAATGTTATAAGTCAGAACTACATGAGGAAAAGGATAAACCTTAGTCAGACAACAAGGTACAGGTCAAGATTGACAACGAAGGACGTATATCCAAAGATATTAGGAGGGAAATTTTCACATGTGGAGTCACTAAAAATCATATAAGTGTTTCAACACGGTGGTAGTAGTGATTTTAAAAGTTCACAAAGACCTCAAGAATAATATATATAAAAAAAGAAAAAAATACCCTACCACACCACGGTGTACCGAACGTCCTAGAATCAAGTGGTTAGTCCTTACCTTGGACGTGGGAACCGTCACTTTTATACCTCAGAACTATTGACTTGACGGTCCCTTGAAGGGACCTCGAGAATAATATTTACATTATAACGACCCTCTCGACTCCTTTATATAATGGGACGGAACTTTCTTAAACATTACTGAACATTTGAATTCCGAGGAGTGATGAATATTATTTTCTCTTGTTATAACACATTCTTACATTATCTATTTTACGAATCTTTCTTCTTAATTGTTCGTCCCGATCACTACTATTCCCTCAGAAGACACCCCTCCGTCCGGAACCTCTACTCCTTTTTAACCTCTTTACCACACTCGTCCTCCCGTAGTCTACGTTCTTTGACAGTCTGATTTGTCGGTTTCACAATTTGAGAACGGTTCGATTAATAAACGGGATGACTCTCTGATGGACCCTGACGTTATCCTTTATCTTTTCTCTACTCTACTTCTGGTCTCTATAGTCGGTCTCTACTGGACCGGGTAAACTTCCATTAAATATATTATCACTGGTCGTCGAAGAGAGCCTTTGATCCCACACTACGAGTAACCAAAGTCGTCCTACATACAAAACGTCTCGTTTCTGTCGTAAACCGAGAATCACCTTTAAGGACGAAATTTTTCCGTAAAACAAGGTAAAACTTTATTTCACCCTCACTTTCAGTACGGGGTACTACGAAGTACCAATTGTTTTGACGTTTCCGTAAAGACGGACCCGTATTTTCTAATAAAATTCGTAGTAGAGGACCCGAAAAGTCAATGATTCTCTTAGAACAGAGTCGAGTCGCCACGTCTGTCCGCTCAACGGTACTGTTAGGACGATCCGGACCAACCTCAGATTTATGGTGTCTCCATTCTTTACGGACTGGGGACTCGTCGAACCTCACAGGAGGGATGGGGACGTCGGTCAGTGAAGAGGACCTGGGTGGAGACAACGTGTCAGGAACGGTGATCCTCCGTGTCCGTACCGACACCCGTAAGTTCCCAATCATCGAGTTGGACAAACTACCAGTCAGAGGAGAACACAGGGTCTTACACGACAAGTACAACTCAGTACAAGTTCAGAAGGACTTACGAGTATCAGGGAGTTCGGAACGGAAACAGAGAGGTTTATCTCCGACGAGGACGACGACGACGATTAAACGAAGTCAGCACAGGTTGAGACACGTTGGGGTATCTGTCGTCGGGTGGTCCGAGGTGGCAGGGACCCCAAGAGGTCCGTTCTTGTGACCTCACCCGACGGTAAAGGAAGAGGTTACGTACTGTCACTTTTCACTTTCACTTCAGTGAGCCAGCACAGACTGAGAAACGTTGGGGTACCTGACGTCGGATGGTCTGAGGAGGAAGGTACCCTAAAAGGTCCGTTCTTATGACCTCACCCCACGGTAACGGAAGAGGGGTTTATCTCCTTTGTGATCTATGAATGGTTCTTCAACGTGATCCTTCGTCCTCTTTTAGAACTTACTTAGAATAAGAGAAAGGTCGGTCTAATACACATCGGTCTGTATTAGACTTCGAAAAAGTGTCTCCTGTGGATAGTACCAAAACCAGTTAGTTGTTAACTGGTCGTCAACTAGTTAGGGACGTTAACGGATCTATGGTAAGATAGGAAAGAACACCTACGTGTATCACAAACACTCGTTGTCACGAAAGATTTCTACCGTCATTGGTGCAGAAGGTAGAGAACACGAGAAGTTGTTACGCTGAGTTACGAGTGTAACTCCGTACCTAGATATAAGAAGTTTAGACCTGGTCATACACAGACTTCACTTCATCATTGTACTAAAGATTGCAATCCAGTATTTTCCATTGTGTCGAATGTAGACCATAAGAAGCCTACGAACGAGAACCCTAGGTTACGAGTACAATACTCCTTGGGGTTCGTTGGTGTACTGTCCTGGTGGATGTCTACAAGGTCTCTTGTCGGATCATCTCCTGGACTGACTGTCCGTCGTAGTTTGTGGTCTGTACTTCACTTCTTTGGAAGTTTTATGAAGTCATGTTATCGACCGTAGTGGGTCAAAAGGTAGTAGAGTCGTCTCGAGGGTTTGTATCGCTTCGTTTTTGTTCAACAGGAGTGATACGGGAAAGAGTTAAGGACTGGTCGTCTTTCGTACGTTTTTTATTCTCATTAACAAGACACGGTTTTCGAAACACTACTAAATGTCTTTCCCTTTCTGTATTGACTTGACTTAAGTCTCAAGGTCTCTTATCATTCCTCTCTATTCTTCCGGAAAAAGTTACTTGTTACGTCTCTTTATCTCCTTTTGTTATCTTACCCTTTCTGATCACTAGAGAAGTTCTTTTAACCTCGATATTCCCTTGTAAAGGACGTTTCTACCCGTACTATTTCCTGTCTTTATCATTTCTGGATTTGGTCTTCTTCTCTAATTCTTCTCCACCGTTCTTATGTGTCTTCTTATGGTTTTTTCAGAAATATCAGACCTATCGGTACTACCACACGAGTAAATGGATCTCGGTCTGTAGGACCTGACACTTCAGTTCACTTGGAATCCTTAGTAATAATATGAGTTTCGGTCGCCTTCTTTGTCTTAAGGTCGGTTCGATAAATTTTAGGACTTTCTGATATTTTGTGAACACTTTCTTTAGTTTCTCCTGTAATTACCTCTTTATATGTCACAAGTACCTAACCTTCTTAGTTATATCACTTTTACTCATATGATGGGTTTCGTTAGATATCTAAGTTACGTTAGGGATAGTTCGATGGGTGTCATAAAAAGTGTCTCGATCTTGTTTATTAAAGTGTTAAACATACCTTTATGTTTTTTGGAGCTTATCGGTTTCGTCAGAACTCTTTCTTCTTACCTTGACCTCCTTAGTTGGACGGACTGAGTCCGAGATGATGTTTCGGTGTCAGTAGTTCTGTTATACCATGACCGTGTTTCTGTTTTTATATCTAGTTACCTTGTTTTATCTTTCGGGTATCTATTTAGGTACGTGGATGTCTGTGGAATAGAAACTGTTTCCTCCGTTCTTATATCTTACCTCGTTTCTGTTAGAGAAATTGTTCAGCACGACCCTTTTGACCAGACGAAGACGATTCAGTGAAGTCAGTACAGACTAAGACACACTGGGGTATCTGTCGTCGGGTAGTCCGAGGTGGCAGGGACCCTAAGAGGTCCGTTCTTGTGACCTCACCCAACGGTAAAGGAAGAGGTTACGTACTTTCACTTTTCACTTTCACTTCAGTGAGTCAGTACGGGCTGAGAAATACTGGGGTACCTGACGTCGGATGGTCCGAGGAGGTAGGTACCCTAAGAGGTCCGTTCTCATGACCTCACCCCACGGTAACGGAGGAGGTCCCTTTTGACCAGTTGGTGAACATTTTCTTACTTTTATCTTGTGAAAGATTGTGGTATGTGTTTTTATTTGAGTTTTACCTAATTTCTAGATTTGCATTCTGGTCTTCGATATTTTGAGAATCTCCTCTTGTATCCGTTTTGTGAGAGGCTGTATTTAGTGTCGTCCTAGGAAATACTGGGTGGAGGGTCTTATAACCTTTATTTTCGTTTTTATTTGTTTACCCTGGATTAATTTTAATTTTCGAAGACGTGTTGTTTCCTTTGATATTCGTTCCACTTTTCTGTCGGAAGTCTTACCCTCCTTTATTGCCGTTTACTTCTTTGACTATTTCTTGATTAGAGTTTTTATATGTTCGTTGAGGACGTCGAGTTAAGGTCTTTTTATTTGATGGGTTAGTTTTTTACCCGGTTTCTTGATTTATCTGTAAAGAGGTTTCTTCTGTATGTCTACCGATTGTTTGTGTACTTTTCTACGAGTTGTAGTGAGTAATAGTCTCTTTACGTTTAGTTTTGGTGTTACTCCATAGTAAAGTGTGGTCAGTCTTACCGACGATAGGTTTTCAGATGTTTGTTATTTACGACCTCTCCCACACCTCTTTTCCCTTGGGAGGATGTGACAATTACCCCTACGTTTGATCATATCGGTGATACCTCTTGTCACACCTCTAAGGAACTTTTTGACCTTTATCTTGACGGTATACTGGGTCGTTAGGGTGACGACCCACATGTGTGGCTTGTTTGGTCTTAACTTTCTCTGTGCACATGGTGTCACAAGTAGCGTCGTGACAAATATTATCGGTCCTGTACCTTCGTTGGATCTACAGGTAGTCGTCTACTTACCTATTCTTTCGATATCATGTAAACGTGTTACCTTATAATGAGTCAGTAATTTTTCTTGTGTAACTTAGTCAGGATTACTCCACCTACTTTGACCTCGGATAATATGTCTCATTTCATTCGGTCTTTATTTTTGTGGTTATGTCATGTGACGACGACGACGACGACGACGACGGTTCAGTGAAGTCAGCACAGGCTGAGACACACTGGGGTATCTGTCGTCGGGTAGTCCGAGGGGGCAGGGACCCTAAGAGGTCCGTTCTTGTGACCTCACCCAACGGTAAAGGAAGAGGTTACGTACTTTCACTTTTCGTTTTCCCTTCAGTGGGTCAGCACAGGTTGAGAAGCTCAGGGGTACCTGACGTCGGGTGGTCCGAGGAGGCAGGTACCCTAAAAGGTCCGTTCTTATGACCTCACCCCACGGTAGCGGAAGAGACTATGTCATGTGATTGTGTATATATACCTTAAATCTTTCCACTATTACTATTGGGACATACACTCTGTCGTTTTCTCTGTATCTACATATCTTGTCTGAAAACCTGAGACACCCTCTCCCGCTCCCACACTACCAAACCCTCTTACCGTAACTTTGTACATTTTATAGTATATACTTTGCTTAACGGTCAGGTCTAAGCTACGTACTATGTCCTACGAGCCCCGACCACGTGACCCTACTGGGTCTCCCTACCATACCCCTCCCTCCACCCTCCCCCCAAGTCTACCCCTTGTGCACATGTGGTACCACGTAAGTACAACTACATACCGTTTTGGTTATGTTATAACATTTCATTAATCGGAGGTCCATTTTATTTATTTAAATATAATTTTTATTTTATTTAATTAAAATTTTGTATTTTTATTTATTTTTTTATTTTAGGACTTTTTTACTACGACACCTTCACGAAGTGAGTTATACGGTCGTTTAAACCTTTTGAGCCGTCACCGGTGTCCTGACCTTTTTCAGTCAAAAGTAAGGTTAGAGTTTCTTCCCATTACGGTTTCTTACAAGTTTGATAGCGTGTTAACGTGACTCAAGTGTACGATCGTTCAATACGAGTTTTAGGAAGTTCGATCGGAAGTCGTAATGTACTTGGTTCTTGAAGGTCTACATGTTAGACTCAAAGTTTCGTCATCTCCTTGGTCCCCAGTTTAACGGTTGTAGGCAAACCTAGTGTCTCTTTCGTTCCCTTAAAGTCTTTTTGTGGATGAAGTGACTGATACTAGTGTTGTTTGACACCTTTTAAGAATTTCTCTACCCTCATGGTCTAGGGAATGAACAGAGGACTCTTTTAACATACGTCCAGTTCTTTGTTACCAATCTTGGCCTACACCTTGTTGTCTGACCAAGTTTTAACCCTTTCTATATACTGTTCCTACTTATAACAGTGGGACTAATAGAGTGAAGATACACTTTACGACCCAACCTACTTAGTGTTCGACCTTAATTCTAACGGTCCTTTTTGTAGTTGTTGGAGTCTATGTGTCTACCATGGTGAGATTATGTCTTTCCCTTCTCCTTGATTTGTCGGAAAACTCCCACTTTCTCCTCTCACTTTTTCGACCAAATTTTGAGTTTAAAAATTTTTGATTCAAATACTGTGTACCAGGGTAGTGAAGTACCGTTTATCTTCCCCTTTTTCACCTTCGTCACTGTCTAAAAAAGAAAAGAACCCGAGGTTTATTGACATCTGTCACTGACATCGGTACTTTAATTTTCTAAGAACAAGGAACCTTTCTTTCGAACTGTTTGGATTTGTCACATAATTTTTCGTCTCTGTAATGAAACGACTGTTTACAACCCTATCAGTTTCGATACCAAAAAGGTCATCAGTACATGTCTACACTCTCAACCTGGTATTTCTTCTCATTCGTGACTTCTTGACTACGAAGACTTAACACCACGACCTCTTCTGAGAACTCTCAGGGAACCTTACGTTCCCATAGTTTGGTCAATTAGGATTTCCTTTCGTTGGGACATATAACTGACTTCCTGACTACGACTTCGACTTCGAGGTTATGAAACCGGTGGATTACCATCTCGACTGAGTAACCTTTTCTGGGACTACGGACCCTTCTAACTTCCGTTATCCTCTTCCCCACCGTCTCCTATTCTACCAATCTATCGTAGTGGTTGAGTCATCTGTACTTAACTTCGTTTGAGACCCTCTATCACCTCCTGTCTCCTCCGACCGTAATCCAGTACTCCTCAGTCTGTACCGAATCACTGACTTGTTGTTGTTGTTTTGTGATTTTCTTCTATTATCCCAATAGAAAAAAGGTCGCTCTTTGACTTCAGGGTCTCTCCGTTTTACCATAGTCCCAGGGTTCCGGTACCATGACAGACTTCCTACTACAGTCTTTACGACCCTTCGACCTCTAGTCACGGGATCTCTTCGGGACCGATCCAGAGAATTCCCTAACCAAGAAAAGTTAATCGTCATGTGACATCACTACTTTAATTCTGTTATGAAGGGTTAGGGTCGACAGTCAGCCCTTTATGGACTGTCGTCTGTCTCATACAAAACGAAACTAAACCAAATCACTACCACAGACGATTCCTAAAGAAGCGACTTCCAACGGTAGTACCTGATCCTCTCAAGGCCGTGATCCTCGTTTCCAATCTGACTGACCGACGGAGGAATCCGGAGTGTCTGGCGGTACACACTATACTAGTGAATGGTTAAAAGGAGAGTCGCTATATCCTTAAGGTTACGTTCACATTATTGTATGAACAGAATCTCTTAATTTCTTTGTGTGTTACCGAGACGACTCTAAATTTAGAACCGGGATTGATCAGTTTTCTTGAATTCAGTACATCAGAGAGACACAAATAAAAGATTAGACATTTTACCTCTATTAATATCATAATCGGATACCCCAATAATATTTCTAGTTTACTCCTTTATGTGGTTTCTCACTTGTACTTAAGACAATCCTTAGTCTGAAGTCACAAATTAAATATTACCTTACAGTTGTGTTATGAAGATTGTCTGGTGTGGGTTCCGGTGTGAGGTCAATGGTTTGTCAAGAAAGGAGTTTTTTAGAATAGGAGTTTTGTCTAGACGAGGGAGTGGTAGTAATAGGGATAAGTGTAACAGGAAGAATGAAGGTTGTTTTAATGACACTAGGGGTTTACGACTTGAAAACGACTTATCATAGGTAAAGTTTTCTTCAGACAAAGGAAGTGTGGTGGGTCACATTCAGGTTTATAATACTGAGTAAACATCCACATACGAGAGAGAACGACGTCCTTCGATTACTTTGAATTTAAATATTTAGGTTCACACGAGGACCATCAGAGACTGACTCTGAAGGTCCCGAAGGTGTTATGAGTAGGGTATAATATACGAGTTCTTTACGATCGGTAAACGTCAACATCCGTTCAGAAAAATAAGGGTCGAAGAAAGTATGTCGTATAGAGTTCTGTACGAATAAGTCATTTCCCGATAAGAGTTTATTGACCCTTCGGTCCGATCGTACTCGTTTGTTTCTAAAACTCTTGTAAGAAACAAAAGATTAAAAATAGAAATATCTTGTCAGGTTCATCAATAGTCCTTAACTGGTCCCGGACCAGAAAAATTCGGTCGTATCGGTATAGAGTCCGTTTTCTTCCAGAATTTTATCGAAAAGAAAAATAAAGACTTAAAGATGTCCGTGAGTAGACTGTTTCTTCCTTTGCTTCATTATCTTACTTATGGGTTCTAGTGTGTACCACTAATCCGACTGAGACCTTGGGTCCTGTTCCCAAATAAACATGGATTTCATATAATTCTTATTTACTAACACGTTTTATTAAATCATTAGTAAATGACAGAGGTCCTCAAAGAGGACCAGTCCTTGCGTACTCAAAGAATCGACCCCCCAAGTCCGAGTCAGAAAGTACTAACGTCAGTAAACTTTACAACGGACCTTGGTCTCCTTAGGGAAGGATTCACCAATTAAGGATCAACCTTTCTACCAAGGAGGAGTGTACCCGGGGAGGTATCCCTACAAACTCCCGGACGTCCTGTTCTGACGACCGAAAGGAGTATGTCTCTGCAGGTTCTCGGGTTCTGTGTGATCGTTATATAAAATACTAGGTGGGGCCTTCAGTGTGGTGTAGTTGAACCGGTATCAGATGATCGTGTACAGTCAGGACAAAATCATGGTTAAAAAGGTAGACAAAACCTGGTCGTGACAGACATAAAGAAGTAAACATTATATTTTCATTGGTGGAAGAACAAAACTTGTATTGGGTTATATTCTTATAGTTCTCCACGAATCATGTTACTCGACGGGGTGTTGCCCGTGATGAATCTTCACTGAAGCGAAGGAATTCTTCGGACAGGGATCAAACGGAGTAAGAGAATTTCAAATTTAAGGTTCTCAGTTCAAGAAAAAAAGGTAAGGTATCTCTCGGTCTAGGATGGGTGGGGTGGGATGAGTCTCGGTTTCAATCCTGATAAGGTCTCCGCCTTGAGATCAAGAACCTCGGCTAGGTCCGTGGCCGCGCGAAACGCCCGCCTGGCCTTTACCGAGGCCGTCAAGAAAAAGCAGGCCCTTCCGTCACACCCTCCGACGCCCTGTCGAAGCCTGCCAAGTGTCCTGACCCTGTGCCAGCGACGCCGCGGGACTTTCGGTTCGGCTCGCCGTCCCGCGGGCTCCCACTTCCCCAACGCGAGAGGGCCGGAGTGGTACGGGTCAACCTCCGACGACCGAACCTGGCCGCGGGCCCACGACCTGGCGTCGTGTCCACCGGACCCGTGACGGGACCCGAGCCCTTTGTCCACCCACGACCCCTCTCTGCTCGCACCCCCCACTAGGAACGTGAGCACCGGTGCCCGAGACCGAACCGGGCCAGGTCCCATCCTCCCTCGAGGCAGGTCCGGACTTCTCAATTCTTAGTGACGAGTTTCCTGCACGGGAAACTTCCCAACTTCCCTATCCAAAAAATAAAAGTTACGACTACTCGGTCGCTGACCGTCGTTCTTCATGGTTGTCGTTATTACAATAAAAGGTCAATCACTGACAAATATTATTTACAAGACAATCTTTGTAATCCGCGGAACCGAGTACATCGGAGTACTCTCGACAACAGTAGGCAAAATGTCTATGGTGGTAATAAGGCAGGATAGTAATAAGTCAAAATGTCTATTCTCAGAATCTCTGTTCGCTAAACGGGTTCCAGTGAATTGATTATTCACGTATTAACTCTGAGATCGGACCGATAGAGAAGGACAGATGTTTTCTCTATCTTGAGTCTTTCGAATGAAGAAAGACTGGGAGGAGAGTTCTTAATGTGTGGACAAAGGACTGGAGACAGGGGTTTTCAGAAAGAACACACAAATCGATCATCTCCAGTCCAGAAAATACCTAAAAATCTCAAACGTGTGAGGTAAAAAAGTGGTAATACTCGGATCCGGTACAGTAATGTCTATTCTCCACTTAAATAGTCTTTTTATAGTCATTCGGGTGTAAAACAGTGGAGATGACGTACAATTGACAATACCATGTACAAGTTTACCCGGACACTGAAGAGAACAGAGGTATCCTGATGCGACAACCTTTAGACAAATAGGGTCTCCTCTTTCCCTCTTGAAAAGGAGGTCCTATAAATAATTACCAATTTTATACTCGGAGCAAAAGTACTCCTTACAGTCACTTTTTTTGACTTTGTCCTACGTGTGGAAAGGGATTCCGGGACTGATATGAAAGGTCGACTACACTGGAGGACATGTAATTTACCCCTTGGAAAACTTAACACGAAACAAGAGATTAAAATAAAAAACGTCTTGTCTGTAGACCCAAAACCAATCTGCAGAGGTACCGTTCTCACCATGAACCACCCTACTTGTAGAAAGACTTCTCTTACAAAGGAAACAATTCGTTAACCAGAGACTACTTTTATTTCGGGTCAATCGTTCATTTGAGACAGGAAACTTTCTACTCGGCACCGGATATGTAGGAACCCTTGGTCCACTAATAAAACATATACAACACAGGAGTAACGGACTAATGACAGACTGACCGTGTAAATTTCAGTATTACTGAAGACCTATTTAAACAGTAGAGACAAAAAGTACTGGATTGACACAAAGTAACACCAAACCAAACGTTCTTATAAAGGTCGTAGGATCAGATGACAATCACTTACAGACTACTAGTAGTTTTGAAGGAGTTCTTTGACGTATCATCCACTTTTCTCTTAGTAAGACGTTTACAAAAACACAAAAAAAAAATTAAAAGAAGTCTAATTTTATCTTTTCTTTTCGACCTTCTCACACCACTTGATTTTACATAGTGAGTTTCTAAACGTAAACTCCACAAGATCGTGAGTTATGGACGGTTCGTATTGGGGTCTTAGTCGAGAATCATGGTCTGTCTCCCGATGTAGGTAGATACCAATCTGGTTTTTCGTATTCTGGAAAGGACGACTCCGACAACAGAAACTAACCCCCAATAACACCGACAGTTTAACAAATTACTGATCTGTAGCATCACCTCGTTGAAGTAGTCAAATATGTTGTTTGACTCACAGTATCATCTACGATTGTAAAAAATCGGTGTATTGGTGAATACAGTAGAGACATTGAGGTCGATTGAAGAATCTTAAACTCATCATCTATAAAGGACTAATTACTCCAACCTATACTTAACTATGATTCTTTCGTTCCGTATTTCCATCTAAGTAGTACGGGAGATAATTAATGGTGACAAGATTTATGACCTTACATAGTGAAATTGACAAAAAAAATAAAACATATCAAGAGTATAAAAAAATAAAATGTCTCTAAATAACTCATTATGATACAGTCCGTACCAACTTCCGTGAATATAGACTTTCCTTGTCAACATAAAATGAGATACCTATATAGTCGTACAAACAATAGACGGATGAGGAATATACTTTGGTTTTAAATCCTTTAGGATATCATAGTTCAACTGTTTACAACTTTTTTTGACACACTTATGACTAAACAGAAATTAACGGTCCAAGGAGATCTCACCCGGAATAACGTGACTTCGATCCGTACTACGGAAATACCTGGTTTCTGCCATTCTTCGTACACCAGTGTAATGAAGTCCACTCTTTCTTTATTTTTTATTATCGTTTAGACAACACACACGACTCTAGATAAACACGTTTGGACAACGCGTTATCTGTTATAAACATAGGACTTTGCACTTCTTCTCCATCTTACCTCGTATTTAAGACACTTTCTCCAAATGAAGACTCCTACAGTCACTTACAAGAATGAGTACGGACGCACCACCGAAAGAACTATGACCACAACCCTATTGACCTCGTTATTTAATTTTTTTTTATTTAACATTGGATTGAAGAATGTCTAGATGATCAAATTGAGTGTCAGTCTTTTTTCAGAGTCAGGGTAGAATAAAAGTAAATACGCCAAGAAAGTTGAGGTTCAACATTAAAACTATAGAAATGATTGAGTCTCACATTGTGAATGGACGTCTTCGTCGTAAAACAACAGACTTTATTCCAATTACCAATTCTTACATCCGGGACCTTGGACTTATAGAGTATAGAGTCAATATGGTAAAGGATCGACACAAGAAACTTCGTGACGGAGTAGACATTTTCTATCCTAAAATAAGAAGGCCTCTTTAGTGACACTGGAGGGAGTTTCCCAATGACACTCCGAACGTGTTCTACTATTTACAGTCCGTGAATTTTAAATTTTGTTACAAGTTACAGGTCGTAATCGACAATGACAGAAATAGTAATAATATTTTTAGTGACCATTCAACTCTGGTAGCAAGAGGTCTAGTGAAACTTGTCGAGTGAAGTAGAAACCTCAATTCGGAACCTGTTCACTAATCCGTTCGCTACCTCTAATTTCACTCTCGGGTATGTACCTTCACGAAGGTCATGACAGTCCGTGTCCACCGGACGTTCGGGAATCATTCAAAAATGACTGAGACTTACTAGTTCATTTCTTAATATAGTTATTAAGGATCTTCAGATGTCTTGAAACCCTTGAAAGTCCTTACTGCCCACCCTAACATTTAACCTTGTTGATGAAGTCCTTTATCGAATCGTAATCCCTTTCAACTCCATCCACTTGGACACCAGAAGGTCAAAGTGAGGACTGACAATGATCTTTTGAGTTTGTCTAGTCAATATCGTCGTAATGAGAATTATGAGGTTTTGATCTTTATTGAGTACAAAGGTAGTACCATCTTACCTATTTCTTTAGCACCATATAAATGTACTATTTCCCGACCCACCGTCACTTTTACGTGTCTTACCTCGACGTCTTTCGTCACACCCACTTGGAATCGTTATCTTAGAACTCGTTTTCGTCCTTTTAGACCTCCTCAGACACACCAGACTAAGGTGAATGTACTTCAAAGTTGTCTATCGTGATTTCATGTCCTAATTCGTCACGAAAGTTTCCTTCATTAATATTACTTTTCAATTTATTTACTAATGGTGTCACAGTTCTCCCTACCAACAAATAAACTTCCCGTCACGAAGAGTTTGAAAAGACATGGAGTCCTAGTGGATCCCCCAAGTCTTTTGTGTCCAAGACAAAATCATCTAAGACCGTCCCCGGACTCTGGGACGTAAAAGTGTCAAGGACCCACTACGACTATGTCGAACAGATCCCTGGTGTGAAACTCTTGGTGACGAGTTCTCCATTTTTCCTGTCCCTCCTTACCCACACTCCACCCCTAATCCTTCTCTGTCTCTCCAAACCCCCTAAAAACTATAACCATCACCAATATACGTATAAAAGAAACATTTATGAGGTAAAACAACATAT
The DNA here is from genome assembly GCA_006410555.1 of Capra ibex. Lineage (NCBI taxonomy): Eukaryota > Metazoa > Chordata > Mammalia > Artiodactyla > Bovidae > Capra > Capra ibex. The sequence continues at coordinate 116,021,048 of SJYO01020080.1, forward strand.
AAACACAAAATACGTGTAATACATGATACCAATTACCCAAAAAATCTAACACTAACCAAAATCTCCCTACTACTCTAGTCTTTGAAATCTCTTAAGGATTGACAGGATCCCTGAGTCACACCGACCATACATTATAATTGTCCATAAGGTCGAGTAACTAAAACACACACACAAAAAACAAAAAATCCATGTTCTGACAGTACAGGATTTTATATGAGGTTTCCTTTTAGTATTACCTTTTTACCGTCGGGACTGACATCCTCCTTTTTGACACAGTGCAAAGGTACATTCCTACGTAAAAGTAAGGATCTTATGACGTAAAGTAATCGAAATCTAGACTCAAGAAACTTTAAGACTTAATTCAAAACTCCGATAGTGTATCAGTATTTGAACAGGACCTCCATTTGATACCTAAACCCCCTTCTGTCAGACTATCTCCCCGAAGGGACTCCCATTTCTTAGACGGACACTACGCCCTCTGGACCTAAGTCAGGGACCCAACCCTTCTAAGGGGACCTCTTCCCTTACCGTTGGGTGAGGTCATAAGAACGGACCTCTTAAGGTATCTGTCTCTTCGGTTCCTCCCTGTTCTTCCGGAAGTTACTTATCAGATATTTTTATCTCCTTTCGTTGTCTTCCTCTTTCTAATCTCTAGAGAAGACCTTTTAACCTTTATGGTTCCCTTGTAAAGTGGGTTTCTACCCGTGTTACTTCCTGTCTTCACCATCTCTAGATCATCTACGACTTCTCTAGTTCTTCTCTACCTTTCTTGCGTGTCTTCCTCACATGTTTTTTCTAGAATTACTTGACTTATTGATTAAGTACAATGGGTCTCGATCCGTAAGACCTCACACTTCAGGTCACCCGGAATCCTTCGTGACGACACTTATTTCGATCACCTACGTTACGTTAAGGTCATCTCGATAAGTTTTGGGATTTCCTACTACGGTAGTTTCACAACGTGACTTATACAGTCGTTTAGACCTTCTGGATCGTCACCGGCGTCCTGACCTTTTCCAGTCAGGAGTGGGGTCAAGGGTTCTTCTCTACCCTGATTTCGTACAAAGGATGATTTGAACAAACATGATTTCATGATTTCTTATAAGATTGGTAGGCTGTTAAGGTGAGTAGAGGATACGATCATTCCAGTACGAATTTTAGAACGAACGATCCGAAATCGTAATACGTTTGGTTCTTGAAGGTCTGCAGGTCCGACCCAAATCTTTTCCGTTCCCTTGGTCTTTAGTTTAACGGTTGTAAACGAATTAGTATCTCTTTCGTTCCCTTAGGGGCTTTTTGTAGATGAGACAAAGTAATCGAAGCGATTTCGGAAACTGACACACCTAGTATTGTTTGACACCTTTCGAGAATTTCTCTACCCTTATGATCTGGTAGAATGAACAGAGGACTCTTTAGACATACGTCCAGTCCTCGTTGTCAATCTTAGGACATACCTTGTTGACTAACCGAGTCCTAACTCTTTCCTCATACTGTCACGACAGACGACAGTGGGACAAATAAATTGAATATGCGATTCGTGTGGTACTCTTTACGGTCCGACCTACTCAATGTTCGACCTTAGTTCTATCCGTCCTCTTTGTAGTTGTTGGAGTCTATACGTCTACTATGGTGAGATTACCGTCTTTCACTTCTTGATTTCTCGGAGAACTACTCCCACTTCCTCCTCTCACTTTCTCGTCCGAACTTGATTTATAATCCTTTTTTTGTGTGATTCTAGAACCGTAGTCGGGGTAATGAAGTACCATTTATCTTTCCCTTTTTCACCTTCATCACCGTCTATAGGAGAAGAACCCGAGATTTTAGTGGCACCTACCACTGGCGTCGGTACTTTAGTCTTCTGCAAACGAAGAACCGTCCTTTTGATACTGTTTAGATTCGTTACACGACTTTTCGGTTTTGTAATGCCACGACTGTTTCTAATCATATAGTTTCGAAATTAGAAAGGTCACCAGTGTGCGTTAACACTCTCGACCTGGCATTTCTTCTGTCGTGGTCTCTTAACTACGGAAGGTTGACACCACACCTCTTCTGAGGACTTTCAGGGAACCTGTCGTTCCTCTAGTTTGGTCAGTTAGAATTCCCTTCCCTTCACTTCACTTCACTTCAGCGAGTCAGCACAGGCTGAGAAACGTTGGGGTACCTGACATCGGATGGTCCGAGGAGACAGGCACCCTAAAAGGTCCGTTCTCATGACCTCACCTAACGGTAAAGGAAAAGGTCCTCTAGAAGGGTCGGGTCCCTAGCTTGGGTCCAGAGGGCGTAACGTCCGTCTGCGAAATGGTAGACTCGGTGGTCCCTTCTGATTAGAATTCCCTTTAGTTGGGACTTATGAGTAACTTTCCCGACTACGATTTCGACTTCATTGTCATAAACCGGTGGACTACGTTTCTCGACTGAGTAACCTTTTCTGAGACCACGATCCTTTCTAACTTCTGTCCTCCCCTTCCCCTGTTGTCTCCTATTCTACCAACCTACCGTAGTGGTTAAGTCACCTGTACTCAAACTCGTTCGAAACGCTCTACCACTTCTGTCCCTTTGAACCACACGACGTTAGGCACCCTAGTGTTTTCTCAGTCTGCACTGACTCGCTGACTTGTTGTTGTTAAGGGTTCATCTTACGACTCAAATATCAAATTTACACTTTTGTAGACGTGTTAATCATAAAACCTCAAAAAAACCTATTGATTTTCGTCTCTTATGGAAAATTCTTTACCACTACTAAAAGTGATTACCGACGACTCTACGGAAATGTAAATGATTTTGTAACGAACAGAGATCTAATTATAAAAAATAATATTTAACAAATACTTCACTTGTACTTACCTTTAATCCTCTATTGGACACGATACATCGACAGTTTTGATCGTTCACAAATAGTAAATGGAAAATAAAGGAACAGTGTCAATTAAAAAATAAATTTTCAAAATTAAAAGAAAAAAAAAATTAATAAATAAATAAAGACCGACACGACCCGGAAACGTCGACACGTCCGAAAAGAGATCAACGTCCCGCGTCCGAAGAGTAACGTCACCAAAGAGAACAACGTCTCGTACCGGGGACCCCGCGAACCAGAAATCATCAACACCGAGGGCCCGAGACCTAATGTTCGAGTTATCAACACCGGGTACCCAAATCAACGAGGAACCGTACACCCAAGAAGGACCTAGTCCCTAGTTTGGGAACAGAGGACGTGACCGTCCTCCTAAGAAATGGTGACTCGATGGTCCCTTTGGGGTATCAATTGAAAATTCGTCAACAATGTACGACTCATATATCCGTATTCAGAAAATGTAAATAATTGGTTACTTGAAAAAGTCTGAGATTATTCCTATTCATTGAGGGAGTCCCTGTGGGTGACTACTCTCCATCTGTCAGTCCAAGGTTTTCGGAATGAAATTAATAGAGAACTATAGGTGAGAAACCTTTGTATGTCCCTTCCACCTGATTATTTAGTCGGTAGAGTTATACCTTGATATTTACGTCGTTCGTGTGACCGGTCAAGACGAACACCTTTAGAATCCTCCAAAGTGTCCCTCCTCTGATCTTCTTCCCGCCCACAATTTGCATACGGTCCCCCTCACCCGAAATATCTTCGTCTGGACACCTCCTCCTAACGACGGACCCTCCTCTTCCCGTCACACAGACCTAAAATTACACACCACCCCAACCACCCTCTCACACTATTTCCACACTTTCCACCCCGACAGTCCTACCTCAAATCTGAAAGACTTAAGAAATTGGTCTTTCACTTTCTTTCACAATCAACGAGTTCGAACAACTGAGAAACATTAAAGTACCTGACATCGGACGGTCCGAGGAGATAGGTACATTAAGAAGTCCGTTCTTATAACCGAACCCAACGCTAAGGGAAAAGGTCCCCTAGAAGGGTTGAATCCCTGTCTTGGACTCAAAGAATGTAACGTCCGTCTAAGAAATGACAGACTCGGTAATGATGAGTGATGAAATTGGTCCCGTCATCAGTCTAATCAGTTTCGATACCAAAAAGGTCATCAGTACATACCTACACTCTCAACCTGATATTTCTCTCGACTCACGACTTCTTAACTATGAAAACTTGACACCACAACCTCTTCTGAGAACTCTCAGGGGACCTGACGTTCCTCTAGGTTGGTCAGGTAGGATTTCCTTTGGTTAGGACTTATAAGTAACCTTCCTGACTACGACTTCGACTTTGAGGTTATGAAACCGGTGGACTACACTTCTTGACTGAGTAAACTTTTCTGGGACTAAGACCCTTTCTAACTTCCGTCCTCCTCTTCCCCTACTGTCTCCTACTCTACTAACCTACCGTAGTGGTTGAGTTACCTGTACTCAAACTCATTTGAGGTCCTCAACCACTGTTTCTCTCCCCGGACCACACGACGTCAGGTACCCCAACGTTTCCCACCCTGTACTGACTCGCTGACTTGACTTGACATCAGTATAACAATAGTACCAATTGTTTTAATCTTTTAGGGGGTACGACCTTCCTGTAAATTCCCCACTCGGGAGACCCTTTCAACTATTTTCAGAAAACGTGACCTCGTCAACGAAACCCGAACCCTCTCCGTTCGTAATATTTTCTGGTCCACTCCTACTCGACCACCCTGTCCTGGGTCGTCCAGTCACGACTACGACACTGGCCCCTGTCTCTGTTCCTTGTCTAACGAAACCTCCTTTCTACATTTCTCAAATATCTTTTCCGTCCACCTTGACAGGATATCCTTCACCCCATACACACGATTCAGTGAAGTCAGTACAAGCTGAGAAACACTGGGGTACCTGATGTCGGGTAGTCCTAGGAGACAGGTACCCCTAAGAGTCCGTTCTTATGACCCTTACCCAACAGTACTGAGGAGGTCCTTTAGAGGGTCTGGGTCCCTATCTTAGAGAATACAGAGGACGTAACCGTCCGTCTAAGAAATGGTGATCGTGGTGCACCCTATATGACTAGTCATTTAACCGTTACCAACTTCAGGATACCAAATTATCCGGACGGAGTATTTATCCTGAATAAAAACGTACAATACCATCATACAAATCGAATAAAAAATAATTCTGAAGTATCATTATAGACGATGGGAACTGTCAAATAACTGATTTACCCCAAGTCTATTCCATCAATTTTCATGTCACACTATAAAAACCTTTGAAAAAAATTTTACAGTTTACAAACTTAAAAATTCACATTTATAAACGGTCTGGAGGACACTTAGTATACTTGTTAAGAAACCAAACGATCTATGGTGACAAAAGATTAACTAATATAAAGACACAAAAACAATCCTGATCGTGAAAGTAGAAATAAAGTAATGGTTAAAACATTTAAAGACCGAGACATCGGAGGTATAAACATTCAGTCCACAGTACAACCCCATTAGGTAAGACGACATCGTCTAAATACTTGTAATGGAGGAGTCCTGACACTCTATCACCCTTTACTCACCCGTACCGTAGTCTTCTCGACTCAAGACAGAGACACCGACGGTGATCGAGGAAGTGAGGTGGAAAGTCTTGTAGGTAAAAGAATGGGTGGTTTTGTTCGTTAACCTGAACTACCAGAGACTTAAGGGAGGGTCAAGATCTTCAAAGTGTGACTAAGAGTTTATGAAATCAAAAATTGTTTTTTGTCTTCAAGGGGAGGATGAACGGTCGAGTTAAATAAATACAAGGAATTACTACTTCTGTCAGAACAACTATTTTAGAATTATCGATTTGATAATCTCTTTACAATCATGAAAATAAAGATGAAAACATGAACTCTGACCAGAAGTATGGAATTTAAAATAGAGTGGTCACTTACATATCGTGTCGTCCTACGACTAAACCTACGACGACTAAGAATATGACACCATTTAAAATTGGGGCATTTACTGTACTTAAAAATTTTGATAAGTGATGACACCATATCCTTCGTGAAGTCTCCGAGTAAATAAGAAGTTCTATAATTAAAAAGATCCAGGTCTCCAGTACATAACGTTATAATTCTTTGTTCAAACAGAAACTTACCGGAAAACAGTCTTATCCTACACTTTTACTTCAAGATCTTAAGAAATCTTCATTTCGTAAAACCAAGTCTTTCTTTCTAAAAACTTTAAGTTACATATGTTTGAAGTTTGAAAGTAAACGTGTAACATTGGGAGTCACTTTGACGTTCATCCAACTAAAATCTCCCAGACTCTCTCTCTCTCTCTAGATACTTATAATTTATCACATCGTAAAATGTTACTCAACTAACTTAGTCAAAATAAATATGATTCCGACCTTACAATAAAAAGAATTAGACATTTCTTAAATACGGAGGTTCTTTAATCTGATGAACCGAAAACGATAAACACATGGTATAATATTTATTTGTGACTACACCATGTATTACAAAAACTTATTTCTTAAATTCACCGGAATGTTCAACTAATTTAGTTAAGTATAAACCTCGTCTCTTCGTAAAAGTAACACTCTTCCTATTAACTTCTCTTGAAACTTCTCCCCCCTTTTTTTACGTTGGAACATCTACCCTAATAGGTTCACACTGTGACGACAGTCAGAAAATTTAACGGAAAACTTTAGCAAATAAACCTTCAATCTTTTTTTGGTAGACGTTGTGATGACAACTGAAGTCGAGTCGAACTTGTAAACCAAAAAGAGTCCCGTCTACGGACTAATCAAAATACTATAAAAATAAATTTTCTTTTTTAATAAGTTGAAATCACTTTAACCTTCTATTAGTCCTTCATACATAATGGAAACAGGAGGAATACCGAGTCAGATCCCAATGAATCAGTTCTACAATAGAAAAGGTAAAATATAATGATTTTTTACATGTTCTAAAAAGAGTGTTCGGAGGACCTTATGAAGTTTTGACTATAATTATTTTATACAAAAAATTTAACGGTTCATCTTATACACTTCCAGTTTATATTTTAACTTTAAGACCAGATTTTAAGTTATTTAAACTTAGACTATGTAGTCCCTTTATTAAAATTCATAGGTGTAAAAATCTACAAAATAACTTCAATTTAACTAGATTTTGTGACAATCAATGTCTACACGTTGTATCACTAAGTCATAAAGTCAGTAAAGTCAGCAATGTTTTACTAAGGGTACTAGTCATATCAATGGTAGGTAAGTAACGGTAAGTTTGAATAATGTTATAACAACTGACATAAGAGGTACGATATGTAAAGTAGGAGTTCTGAGTAAATAAAAGATTGACCTTCAAATGGAGAATTAACGGGAGTGATAAAGTAAGTAGAGGGGTCGGGGAGGGTAGACCGGTGGTGGACAAACAAGAGACACAGATACTCAGACAAAGACAAAACAATTGAACGCAAGTAAACACAAAATCTAAGACGTATATTCACTTTAGTATACCATAAACAGAAAGAGGTAGACTGAATGAAGTAAAACGTATTATAGGAGATCTGGGTAGGTATAACAACGTTTACCGTTCTAAAATAAAACAAAAAAAGCACCGACTCATCATAAGGTAAAACACACACACACACACACACACACACACACAGACACACACATGTACACACGTACACATGTGTTTATGTGTAGAAGGAATAGGTAAGTAGACAACTGTCTGTGAATCCAACGTAAGTATAGAATCGATAACATTTATTACCACACCACTTTTATCTACACGTATATAGAAAAGGATACTCACAAAAACAAAACAAATCTTCTTATGAGTCTTTATCTCATTGAATTTATTATACCACAAAGATAAAAATTAAAACCCCCTTGGAAGTACAACAAAAGGTATCGCCGACGTGGCCAAATACAAGGACAGTTGTCACGTACTCCCAACGGAAAAGAGATGTAGGAAATATCTTGAACAATAAAAAACAGAAAAACTATGATCGGTAAGACTGTCCCCCTCTGTTATAGAAGAACACAAAAATAAACGTAAAGGGACTTCTCCTCTCACTTTTTCAACCGAATTTCGAGTTGTAAGTCTTTTGATTCTAGTACCGTAGACCAGGGTAGTGAAGTACCCTTTATCTACCCCTTTGTCACCTTGTCACCGACTGAAATAAAACCCCCCGAGGTTTTAGTGACGTCTACCACTAACGTCGGTACTTTAATTTTCTACGAATGAGGCACCTTCCTTTCAATATTAGTTGGGTCTGTCATATAATTTTTCGTCTCTGTAATAAAACGGTCGTTTCCAGGCAGATCAGTTCCGATACCAAAAAGGTCACCAGTACATACCTACACTCTCAACCTGACACTTCTTTCGACTCGTGGTTTCTTAACTACGAAAACCTGACACCACAACTTCTTGGAAGAACTCTCAGGGAACCTGACGTTCCTCTAGGTTGGTCAGGTAGGATTTCCGCTAACCAGGACCCACAAGTAACCTTCCTGACTACAACTTCGACTTTGAGGTTATGAAATCGGTGGACTACGTTTCTCAACTGAGTAACCTTTTCTGGGACTACGACCCTTTCTGGGACTACGACCCTTTCTAACTTCCATCCTCCTCTTCCCCTGCTGTCTCCCACTCTACCGACCTACCGTAGTGACTGAGCTACCTGTACTCAAACCCATTTGAGACACTCAACCACTACCTGTCTCTCCGGACCGCACGACACTAAGTACCCTAACGTTTCTCCACCTGTACTGACTCGTTGACTTGACTTGACTTGACTACTCATTACACATGTTAAAAAAGGTACACAGAAAACCAGTAGACATACAGAAACTTTTTTACTGACAAGTACAGATAACAATTAAACAATTAGTCCAACAACCCAAAGAAAACGATAACTCAACATATTTAAGAAACTTTAAAACTTACAACTGGAGAATAGTCTAAATAGAAAATGTTTATAGAAGAGGGTAAGTCTCCCACCAGAAAAACAGAATAATTATCAAAAGAAGTTACATGTTTTTGAAAAATCAAACTACATCAGGGTAAATAATAAAAACGAAAACAAAGGGAACGGACTCCTCTATCTAGGTTTTATCGAAACGGTTCTAGATACAATTTCTAGTACGATAGATACGAAAGAGACCCCAAAAGACCAAAGTCGAGAATTCCAAATTCAGAAATTAAGTAAAACTCAAATAAAAACCTATACTATACTCCTTCAGTAGGTTAAACTAAGAAATCGTACATCGACAGGTCAAAAGGGTTTTGGTAAACAACTTCTCCGACAGAAAAGGGGAAATATAAAAGAACGACGAAAACAGTATCTAAGTCAAGTCAAGTCAGTGAGTCAGTACAGACTGAAAAACGTTGGGGTACTTAGTGTCGTGCGGTCCGGAGGGACAGGTAGTGGTTGAGGGTCTCAAGTGAGTCTGGGTGTAGGTAGCTCAGTCACTAAGGTAGGTCGGTAGAGTAGGAGACAGCAGGGGAAGAGGAGGACGGGGGTTAACGAGGGTCGTAGTCTCAGAAAAGGTTACTCAGTTGAGAAGCGTGCTCCACCGGCTTCATGACCTCAAAGTCGAAGTCGTAGTAAGGGAGGTTTCTTTAGGGTCCCAACTAGAAGCCTTGCCTGACCAACCTAGAGGAACGTCAGGTTCTCTGAGAGTTCTTAGAAGAGGTTGTGGTGTCAAGTTTTCGTAGTTAACTGGTAAATTGATACCCAAATAAAGACCCCAGAGATCGGACAAGACAACTAAATACACAGACAAAAACACGGTCATGAAGTAACAAAACTAATGACACCGAAACATATCTCAAATTTTAATCCCTCGTACTATGGAGGTCGAAACAACAAGAAAGATTTTTAACAAAACAGATAAGACCCGGAAAACATAAAGGTATATTTAAAACCCTAAAGAGAAAACCCAGACACTTGTTTCGGTATCGACAAAACTAGCTCTAATGTAACTTATAAAGGTAACGTAGTCCAATTGAAGTCAAGTCAACGAGTCAACACAGTCTGAGAAACGCTGGGGTACCTGACGTCCTGTGGTCCGGAGGGACAGGTAGTGGTTGAGGACCTCAAATGGGTTTGAGTACAGGTAACTCAGTCACTACGGTAGGTTGGTAGAGTAGGAGACAACAGGGGAAGAGGAGGGCGGGAGTTAGAAGGGGTCGTAATCCCCTAAAAGTCTACTCAGTCAAGAAACGTAGTCCACCGGTTTCATAACCTCAAAGTCGAAGTTGTTGTCAGAAAGGTTACTTGTGGGTCCTGACTAGAGGAAATCTTACCTGACCAACCTAGAGGAACGTCAGGTTCCCTTAGCGTTCTCAGAAGAGGTTATGACGTCAAGTTTTCGTAGTTAAGAAGCCGTGAGTCGAAAGAAGTGTCAGGTTGAGTGTAGGTATGTACTGATGACCTTTTTGGTATTTGAACTCCTCTGTCTATAAAAAACCGTTTCATTACAGAGACGTAAAAGTATACGCTAGATCCAACCAGCATTGAAAGGAAGGTGCCTCATTCGCAGAAAATTAAAGTACCGACGTCAGTGGTAGACTTCACTAAAACCTCGTATTTCAGTCGGTGACAAAGGGGTAGATAAACGGTACTTTACTACCCTGGTCTACGGTACTAGAAGCAAAAGACTTACAACTTGAAATTCGGTTGAAAAAGTGAGAGAAGAACGTGAAAGTAGTTCTTCAAGAAATCAAGAAGAAGTGAAAGATGACATTCCCACCACAGTAGACGTATAGACTCCAATAACTATAAAGAGGGTCGTCAGAACTAAGGTCGAACACGAAATAGGTTGGGTCGTAAAGAGTACTACATGAGACGTATATTCAATCTATTCGTACCACTGTTATATGTCTGAACTATATGAGGAAAAGGATAAACCTTGGTCTGATAACAAGGTACAGGTCAAGACTGATAACGAAGGACTAGAGGTACGTCTAAAGAGTTCTCCGTTCAGTACAATAGACCACAAGGGTAGAGAAAGTCTTAAAAGGTGTCAAATAACACTAGGTATGTCAGTTTTCGAAACCGTATCAGTTATTTCGTCTTTATCTACAAAAAGACCTTGAGAGAACGAAAAAGGTACTAGGTCACCTACAACCGACAAACGACGGACGAAGGAGACGGAAAAGATTTTGGTCGAACTTGTAGACCTTCAAGTACTAAGTGCATAACGACTTCGGACCGAACCTCTTAAAACTCGTAATGAAACGATCGTACACTCTACTCACGTTAACACGTCATCAAACTCGTAAGAAACTGTAACGGAAAGAAACCTTAACCTTACTTTTGACTGGAAAAGGTCAGGACACCGGTGACCACTCAAAAGGTTTAAACGACCGTATAACTCACGTCGTGAAAGTGTCGTAGTAGAAAATCCTAAACTTTAACGAGTTGACCTTAAAATAGGGGAGGTGATCGAAACAAACATTACTACGAAGGATTCCGGGTGAACTCAAGTGTGCGGTCCTACAGATCGAGATCCACTCACTAGTGTGGTAGCACTAATAGACCCAGTACTTCTAGAAAAAACATGTCAAAGACACATAAGAACGGTAGAGAAGAAAATAGAAGACGAAGTCAGTCCAGGTATGGTAAAGACAGGAAATAACTCGGGTAGAAACGTACTTTACAAGAGAACCATAGAGATTAAAAGAACTTCTCTAGAGATCAGAAAGGGTAAGACAACAAAAGGAGATAAAGAAACGTAACTAGTGACTCCTTCCGAAAGAATAGAGAGGAACGATAAGAAACCTTGAGACGTAAGTTTACCCATATATAAAGGAAAAGAGGAAACGAAAACCGAAGGGAAGAAAAGTGTCGATAAACATTCCGGAGGAATCTGACGGTAAAACGAAAAAAAGTCAAGAAAAAGAACCCCGACCAGAACGAAGGACAGAGGACATGTTACAGTGTTTGGAGGCAGGTATTAAGTAGTCCGTGAGACAGATAGTCTAGATCAGGGAATTTAGATAAAGAGTGAAGGTGACATATGAGTATTCCCTAAACTAAATCCAGTATGGACTTACCAGATCACGAAAAGGGGTGAAAAAAGTTAAATTCAGACTTAAACTGTTATTCCCCAAATATTAGACTCGGTGTTAGTCGAGGGTCAGAACCTCGTGTCAGAACCTGACATGTCGTAAAGAGGTAGAAACCGACGTTTCTTATATTAGTCATACTAAAAATACAACCGGTAGACCACTACAGGTACACATCTTAGAAGAGAACACAACAACCTTCTCCCACAAACGATACTGGTCACGTAAAAGAACCGTTATAAGTTAATCGGAAACGGGACGAAGTAAGACATAAATTCCGGTTTAAACGGACAATGAGGTCCACAAAGAACTGAACGATGAAAACGTAAGGTCAGGGGATATTACTTTTCCTGAGAAAGCCCCCATAATCAAGATTTTCCAGAAAATCTAGAAGTATCTTGGTAAGTCGAAGTCGAAGAAGTCGTAATGACCAACCCCGTATCTGAACCTAATGACACTATAACTTACCAAACGGAACCTTTACTTGTCTCTAGTAAGACAGTAAAAACTCTCACGTAGGTTCATGACGTAAAGTCTCAGAAAACAACTGATACTACCGATGAGGTAAAGAAGATTCCCTAAGGACGGGTATCATCATCTATACTACCAGTAGACTCAATTTAAGTGGGTAAGGTCAGGTAGAATCAAGCGATTAAGGATCTTACAGCTGCAAGTGAGAACGGTAGAGGACAAACTGGTGAAGGTTACGGAATTAAGTACCTGGATTGTAAGGTCCAAGGATACGTTATAACGAGAAATGTAGTAACCTGGAACGAAGATAGTGGTCAGTGTAGGTGTTGACCAACAACAAAAACGAAACCGAGGTAGGGAAGTAAGAAAGACCTCAAGAAAGAGGTGACTAGAGGTCATCGTATAACCCGTGGATGGTTGGACCCCTCAAGTAGTAAGTCACAGGATAGAAAAACGGAAAAGTATGACGAGTACCTCAAGAGTTCCGTTCTTATGACTTCACGAAACGGTAAGGGAAGAGGTCACCTGGTGTAAAACAGTCTGGAGAGGTGGTACTGGGCGGGCAGAACCCAAGGAAACCCCCGTACCGAATCAAAGTAACTCAATCTGACCGATCAAAAGACACTAACACCAAAGTCAGACAGACGGGAGACTACGGAAGACAGAATGACCCCAAAGAAAAGGGAACCTGTACCCCATAGAGAAGTGCCGACGAGGTCGTTTCACGGTGGCAACGCGGAATGGAACCTACACTCCACAGAGGAGTGCCGACGGCGAGGACTGGAACCTGAATCCCATAGTGGAGAGGCGCGTCGTGTGGTGGTGAGGACCCCATCATACTAATAGAAGTGCCATAAGAAAGTCAGGCAATCGGGTCATATAGAAGGGTAAAGAAATACAGTAGAAGTCAAAGAAAGTAGTCACAGAAAAACAACAGGTTACATCCAAATAAGGATCCAAAACCCCCAAAAAACCCCATGTTAACGTATACTTTAAAAAAAAGAATTAAAGAGAGAAAAGTAACAATCGTACATCTTTTTGTTGTCTAAAGACATATAAAACAAACGACGGTGAAAAGACTTAAGGAAAAAAAGATTTTCAATTTTTTTAAAAAAAGGTATTTATGATAGTACAGTAGACGTTTGTCACTATCAAAATGAACAAGGAAAGGACAGACCTAAGGAAAATAAAGAGAAATTTCCTTGATATAAGAATTTACTTTTGAAAACACAAACGAAAATATTTTCTTAACTCATACTAAATTCTACTTTTCGTCCCAGGAACCACTACAACTTATAGTCAGAATCTAAAGTCGTATACCCTTCACTTTGGTATCTCTCACTGTCCTTACTTACATATAATAGTGAGAACATATAATAGTGAGGATCCCCGGAAACTCCATCTTTTGTCAGAAGACACCTGTAGCTCTCGTACTGAAGAGTCATAAACAAGGTACCAGAGTGACACCCTGAGGTCCCTCTAAGAGTCCACCCCTTTCACCCACCGTACACCTGACTAGGTTTTGATTTCAAGAGACGGGAGTCCGGTCACGGTGGGTTAAAGTACAGTGGATTCCCGTCGGATCAGTCATTCAATATTTCCCCGCGTCAAGTATAAAGGTTGACTTTAATCGTTTATGCAATTCAAACGACCTATAAGTTTATATATAAGAAGTCTATTCTCGTCGAACAGTGACCTCGACCCTGACCCGTACATAAATTGTCTTTCACCATGTATCACCCTCCTCTAATACCTAGTTCTCTGACCCTATCCGTCCGTGTCCATTCGTATATATCTCATGACACCGAGTAGTCCCGGGACGTCCATGAAACACATCCCAGTTTCTCCTTCGACTCCCTCTCCCTTGTCGTCCTTTTATTTATGACAACTAATATAAGAGTACTTTCTCCGAGAAGTGTAGTCCTTTACATTTCACCATGTTGAAAAACCCATTCAGAATGTCGTTAGATACAGTTCTCACAATTAAATTTTTCTATGATCCTGTAATACAATTCCTTTATTCAACAGGTATTTTAGAAGATAAGTTATTATAAGTGTTATCGTGTGTGTTTTTTCACTCTCACTTTCCTTCTCGTCTGTCGTCCTGGATGGTCCTCGACCCCTACCTTGTCGGTCATTTCACGGTAATTTCACAGACGAGAGACCTTCGCATGTAAAACCACGTCAACCCACACTCAGTCTTCGAGAACATGTCTTTTATTTGTTGAGTTTATTATAATATAATACTGTCTACCTCTCTTCACGAAACTTCTAATTATATCACTTGAGTCCAGTAACGTTCTCTGTCTTTTACCACGATAGATAAAATCAATCTTATTAATCCTTTCCATCCAACTATAAACCCACCTCTGGACTTATTTTACCCCCTCGTATAGTATGGTTTCAGACCGTCTCCGCACTCCTCTCTGTATTCACTCCATCCAATTCTCCATGTCTGAAGGTCAACGTTTTATTCACTCAGTACCCATACTTTACATGTCCCACCCCTTCTGTCAGTCATTAATACATTATAGAAACATACACTGTCTACCATTGATCCGAATAGTATAACATAGAATACATTACATATCCTTATAACATAGTGAAACAAAATATGGTCCTTGATTGTCACAATATCCAGTTAATATGAAATTGTTTGTTTAAGTATCTTCAAAAGTCTAAACACGGATGGTCTCCGTCTACTATCCCCCTTCCCCTTAACCTACTTCAGTCAGTTTTCCATGTTCGAAAGTCAATATTCCATTTATTTATGGTCCCCATTTTAAATGTTATACTATTTACATTAATTGTGATGACATGTAATGTACACTTCCGATTAGAAGATTCTCAAAAACAGTTTTTCTTTTTTCAACAAAAGGAAATTAAAAAATAGTTGTACTCTACTACTTACAAGTGATTTGAATAAGACTATTAGTAAGACACTACATACATTCAGTTTATTAATAAAACATGTGGAATTTAAATGTGTCATACCATACAGTCTTTATCTTTGTGTACCCGGTTTAAAACTATTAATAACTGAGTCTTACAGTCGTAAGTACGTATACAAACTTTAAAAGGAATTGTTTTCGTATGAGGATTTAAATTCATTTCATTTAGAGGGTAGATGTCACCTATCTTCACCATGTTTGAATTTTTCTTGTCTGAACAATTTAAACGTATTGTATGTCTTAAGTATATTTTAGGTATTGGATGACCCCCTCTTCTAACTTTAGAACCTTCTCGTATCCTTTACAAAGGAAGAACGGGAAAAAATTTTATCAGTCCGTCTGTAACAGGTGTCGACATTTATCCTATCCGCCAAATTCTGAAACTTCTCTTTTTCCCTTTCCCCTTTGTTTAGACCGTCTTACCGGAAGATCCGTCTCCCGGTCATCCACACCTCCTGGACTTCAACAACAATCCACTCAAGAATCTGACCATTCCTCGTGTAACAGGGACTCCGTCCCTTTCAACCCTCTCATCCACCACAATCTTGGAACATTTGGTACCACTCCTGAATCCTGAACTAAGACGTATTCTACGTGTGGAAACACCTCTAACTACATCGAACTCAAATCTTCCTAGTACGGTCGGACACATACCTTTTATCTGGTCCCTCAGTCAGTCCTAATACCTTCGACTTCTTGATTATCCTCCAATGACTTTATTAGGTCTGTCATATGTCAACCGACCCTACCCCCACTTTTCACCGACTACACCGGACACACAAATTTATCTCCGAGGTCCTTACCGATAACCTACCTGTACTCTACACGTTTTCTCTCCTCAACATCCACTGGTGTCCTAAAAATGAGGTCATGAAACCGGTGGAGTACGCTTCTCAACCGAGTAACCTTTTCTGAGACTACGAAACTCCCTAATCCCCGTCCTCCTCTTCCTCTGCTGTCTCCTACTCTACCGACCTACCGTAGTGACTGAGTTACCCGCACTTAGACTCACTTGAGGTCCTCAACCACTACCTATCCCTCCGGACCGCACGACGCTAAGTACCCCAGTGTTTCTCAGCCTGTGTTGACTCGCTGACTTGACTTGACTTGTCCTAAAAACCAGATTTGTATTCATGTCTCGACGACGACTCTGAGTCTTCTTCTCCGCTCGTCTGGAGTATCTCATTCTCCGTACGACTCAAGTTTAAATTCTGCACAACTTAAACTCGACAAGATACTATAGTTTCACTTACAACTGAACCGTCATCCCGTCTTCTTAGACATCAAGTCTCATCTTAAACCCTACCTATAACCTCTTCACCCAGTAATTGAACACGTTTTTGGTCTCCCACCATCGATCTTCAGTTCACCTCCGGAAGGTTCCTCTCTCACTGGCGGACACGGGCAAAACGAGTACGACAACGGACCTTTTAGGGTACCTGCCTCCTCGGACCATCCGACGTCAGGTACTCCAGCGATTCTCAGCCCGTACTGACTCGCTGAAGTGAAAGTGAAAAGTGAAAGTACGTAACCTCTTCCTTTACCGTTGGGTGAGGTCACCAAAACGGACCTCTTAGGGTCCCTACCTCGGACCACCCGACGGCAGATACCCCAACGTGTCTCAGCCTGTGCTGACTTCGCTGAATCGTCGTTGTGGTCACACAAACCACCAAAATTGGTCATACAAAGTGGTCCCCGATCTTCGGGGACCACTTTCACCCATACTCTTTGCCTCCTCACAAACACCGACTTCTTTTCGAAAACAAAATTGTACTCAATAACACTAAGAAACATACGACTATCCTTTAAAGGTCACCTTTCCCCCTTTAATAACTAAGTTCTCTACCACCCCTGCTAAAGTCCTCATTTCGGTGACTTGATCACTCTCCCGAATTCTTTTCATGTGTCACCTCCTAAACCGAAATTACTCTCGTAGCTGTCAAGTAGACAGTAACACCAAGGGTCGGGGTCTAAGTGTAGTCTTTGTATACCTTACGACTTTTGTGTGACGACGGACCGACGGGGGATCTGGTCACTTCAATGTCCCAGGTTCGACTCCGGAAGCGTGACCACAAGAGACTCTCGATGGAGACACGGAGAACCGTGGACCTCTCCCGACCCTCCTACTGTCACACATTCCGACCACGTCCGTCAAACTAGTCGAACCACTTTTTTCGAACCCCTTCCAGAGAGTCAAAATAAAAAAGTCACTTCACTCTTCGTTGTAATAGTCGAGTTTCACCCCTCTTCTTCCCTTCTCACACTATCTACTTTGAGAGTGGAGGGAATTTATACCCCTTACCCCATGAGAACCAGGTAATCCCTTCGTCTTACGTGAGACTAAACAAAAAACCCGACAATCATTGAATTAAATCTAAAGATACGTAATTTAAGGTGGAAAAATAATTCAAAGGATACGTAATTTAAGGTGGAAAAATAATTCAAAGGATACGTAATTTAAGGTGTATAAATTACACAACAAATATACACGACGAAAAGGAGATCTTTAGATGTAGATATAACCTTAAAATGGTTCTTGAACCTAACGGTGGTTTCGTCTTTCAATTTTACAAATTACATTGTCTATTACGACAATAATTCGGTCCATTAGACTCTAGCCCCTCTCCTCCCTCCATTTTTATGAGTTTATACACTAAACAAATTACAGTCGGGAAAGTTATTTCGACTAAAGTGTTACGCTTCAGGGTTTGTAAACAAAAATTTATATTTTGGCACAGACTAAATTAGTGATCCCTGTTTGTCCAGAAAAAGAAAAAATTCACCTTCCTTGACATCTCTTGAGAAACAAACGGTACTTTCTTCCTCCTTGCGAAAACAAAAATTACATGTCTCACAAGTGTAAACCTTTTCGGAGAGGTTTATTCATTCACTTGAAAATTTTACACTTCAAGTGACAAACATCCGACCATAAAATAATTCACTCCTTATCTAAGAGTGACACTATCTTATTCTTTTATATCGGTCTTTCTCTTTTCACTGACTGGTACCGTGGAGTTACATTTCTAAGAATGAAATTTTAAGGTTTCATAAAATGGATGAGGTACCTTATAGTTTTTCAGTCTAAACCGTTATACTAATATAACCAAGTGTATCAATTACCGTAAAACTACAGAAATTTGAAATCTTTTCGAAGGATTACAGAACTTGAACTCAAGATCTTCACCTGACATCTTCCTACAAAATTCTAAACTATAAAATTATGGACTTGACTTAAAGAACTCCATCTTATGTTAAAGTCATCCGGAACAATTAACCCCACTACTCAGTTGGAACTATTTTCGATCTTAACTTCCATAAAAAAAATTCTCGTTTAAAAAGTAGAAACTTCATTTCATTTACCTCAATTGATCATATTTGTACTTCAGACACAATTGAAAACGATATCGAGTTTGACATAAAACTCGATATAAAACCCCAAAAAAACACCTACTTTTTACCGGTTTATAGTTAAGTCCACTAAGTCGGAGCATCTTTAAACTAGTAAAAGTTAGAGAGATAAAAAAGAATTAAGTTCCAAAAAGAGACGGGTATATTTAGGTGCAACCCAGGATGAATTTCCTGGGATGACTTTGGGACGTCGTGAAATGAGGCACAAAATTTTGTTTATGTTTAATCGAAAACTAATATAACCGATGATGTGACCAAGGTCAAAAGAAAAGAACTTCAGAATGACTCACTATAATTACAACTAAGGACAAAAACCTATTGAATAAAGGTTATCCCTTTTTTCTTTTCGGAACTATAGGATGCAAAAAACTCAGCAAGAGAATAAAAATAAAAAGAATAATCTTTACCCTTTATATAGTTATATAACAATAAGTGTTCTTTTTTTGTTTCTAGAGTACATAAATGTCGTCCTTGTTACAACAGTGTCCTCAACGAAAAAAGTGGGGTATAGTACCACCGGACACTTCCGTGTTCGTGCAGTCACCCAAACCCGGCGACTGGTGGGATCGTGGTACACGGAGCATGAAGTCGGAGGTATGACAGGTAATTTTACGTAAATAACTCGATAAAATAACAACTACAAAGATTAGTAATTTTAACGTCTTCTCTGATAGGACTGTAAAACTTTAGACTATCGATCTTTCGAAGGATAGATCAAACAAATTACTTCAACAAAGACTCGACTGTTTAAAGTATAACTAAAAAACAAAAGAAAAGTATTTCCGTGAGGAGAAATACGACGAGTGAAAGCGGGTCCTGTTATACACCTACAGTGTCGGTTTTGCATCCAGGTGTATTGTCTAAAAAAGGAAAACAAAAGGAACATATAATTTTTTGTCGTCTCACTCACTTTCTTCACGTCAGAGAGTTTCAGTCACTTATTTTCTATTCATTAGTAATAAGAGTAAGTAATAAGATTAGAAATTACATTGAATACCATGGTCAAAAATTTAACGTGACTTAATCAACACGTACTTCTCAAATGTTAACTCTACACACGAAGAACTCTACCCTGATTCTCTTTCCAATGTAATGAGTTCAAGGAACACCCGACCCGGGTGTAGATAAACTTCTGTTTTCCCATACATATAATACAACCATTTTCTATGTCCTTCGTCAATTTAATGTTTGTAGAAGATGACATCTCGTAAAAACCTCGACACAATTTTAGGACAGTCTTTGACCTTCTTCTTTTGTATTAGTGTGGGATCCGGAGAAGTCATCGTACTGTAGTAGAGAACCGTGATCTTCCCTGTTTTATAAAACAGTATACATTTCTTCTCAAGTCTAAACCATCTTTACTTGTGAATTAACAGTGATTGTCTTTACGACTGAAACTTAGTATGAAATTCAAGTCGTGACCGATCTATTAGACGTCCTTTGAAATCTTGAACATCTTCATCAAAAAATTTTTAGTCAACACTGTTTGCTCTCCTCACCTTATCCTTCCCGTCCCCTCCGAGTTCACCTTCACCCATATACATATGAAACCGATTAAGTGTAACACACCGTCTTTGGTTGTGTTGTAACATTTCGTCAATAGGAGGTCAATTTGTAAAAATTTTTAGTCAATTACAATAGAGTGATACCTTATTTCGGTGGTTCGGAAAAAGTCATAGTAAAGAATATTAGGTATACTAGATACGATTCGAATTGAGGACAGGTAAGAAAACAAACCGAACCGAACACTCTAGAATTCAAGGGGATATCCCTAACTTGGGGGTTAGATACCATCACTTTCGCGGATCAGGATTGGTGACCTGACGGTCCCTTAAGGGTTCAAGAGTAAGTGAGAACAAAGAACAAGATAATTGTAACTCCTGTCAAAGTGACGAAATACACAGAGTCTAAAGGAAAACAGTAAACTGTTCCATACGTCGGATACAAGGTCCTTATAAGACTGACTCTTGGCAAACTTTTACTTTTATCGGATCTCCATGAGACCCTATTGGAATCTAGTGTCACTGACTCGGTCTCGACGACACACATAGGTGCCTTTGGTCTATTTAGATCACAGTCAAAGGATTTACGTCAGTCTATGAAGAAGCGAAGGAGTAATAATGACGGATGAAAGATTATACCCGGTACCGTGTGTCCAGGATCCCTGGAATCCAAAACTAATCGATAAATCTTTACCTCCCCCCAACCGGACCTCTCCTCTCATTCCGAAATTTCTCTGAGACTCGGCAGGAGGAGAAGAGGGAAGAAGGACTAACTACACTTGAGTAAGGATGAACGACCCCGGAGACTTTAATGACCAGAGTACCATTGCAAACAGGACGTACGAGAACACTTCTTCAGTTTTATAACCCCGATATTTTGAAACCAAACCCATCTATCCCTCTGTACACAATACTTAGTCTACCAAAATGAAAAATTTAAGGATTTAATAATGTGTATTATTTTATGAAGTGCCATTAAACAATTGAATGTCAATTATTACACACGAAAGGTGATGTATAAAACATCCCATTTACTCTATAAGTTCTTCGGGGTGTTTTAATCAAAGGAAACAATTGTCTACGGAACACCGTCACAAACACTGATCGAACCTAACCTCGGATCGGAAAAACCACAGAAACAAGTCATCTACGACAATAAAGTATACGACAACAACCCAAAGAAACTGAAGAAAAAAAAAATTAAAAAATTGACTTCCTTTTAACGAAATGGTACAACACAACCAAAGACGGTATGTCGTTACGTCTAGTCGGTTTCAATATGTATATAATGAAGGGAGAACTCGGAGGGAGGGGAGGGGGGTAAGGAATTGAAGAATCTTCGACAAAAATTTTGAAGTCGGAAAACACTCTCGCACAACCAAAACACAAAATTCTCGTATATAGATCTTCTGTTCTCACACAGTCGGTACACGTAAAGTCGGAGTCCTGATTTGTCGACTACTCTTGACTCTCTCCTTGATCGGAATCCGAAATCTAATCAACTGTGCGTGGACACCTCTTCCCCCTGGATGTAAACAACACACCGACGACATGGTGGAAGACAAACTGACATATTACACACGTATCATGAGATCACATACATGGAAAACCCCCATAATGGACTCTAGTTTTACTTTGTCTGACTAGAAAACGATTTACAACGACTATTGATATCAAAAGTATCGACCACACAATAATCCCGGAGTCCCACGAACATTCACGAAAGTTTAAATGTCTTGAGACAGGAGGAGTGCACCTCTGCAAAACCTAGAGAGGACTCTCCAGAACGCAGATTCGATGTGTGTCAGAACCACCGTCCACAGTGACGGTAACTACAAGGGGTATACACACACATGGACACATGTACGTGTGTGTGTACTTAGATGAACGAAAAGAAAGAGGAGAAATTTAAGATAAAGGAAAGGTACTACGAAGAGTGAAAAACTTGTCATGGGGGTGGAACCTCAAAATCAGGAAATAACGGTCATTCTTACAAAAAAGAACCAACTGATATTTACCTTGGTAATAGAAAATCTGTATCCGAGGTTCAACACCGTCACTTGAAACAGGAGGAAAAAACATGAAACAGGAGGAAAACGTCGGGGACAAAATTTTAAAACTTTGAAGACCTAAGGTAGTAGAACTAATAATTACTATAATATCTACATGTGTGACCTCTTTTTCACAATGTGACTGTATCAATCCAATCTACTCCCTGTTCCCAAGTATCGGACCTCGTAGTCAAGGGTGTGAACTCACCCGAAGTCGTAGAGATTCTTCCGAACAATTTGTTAGAAGATAGATGAAGTCTAAGTAATCTAGACCCCTTCATGGACTCTTAAACGTAAAGGTTGCTCAAGGGTCCAACACACCTACGACGATCAGGTCCGTGGTGTGACTCTTGGTGACCTGACTTTTTGTCAGTCCTCGAGTTGTCACTTGAACGAAAAGACACGAGGAAATGGGTCGTGTCTCAGGGTCACGGACGGAAAAGAGTCGAGATGAGTTTAATCAGGACGCTTTAGACATACGTCCAGTTTTTCGTTGTCAATCTTGGTCTGTTACCTTGTTATCTGACCAAGGTTTAACCCTTTCCTTATACAGTTCCGACTTATAACAGTGGGACGAATAAATTGAATATACGTCTCATTTAGTACACTTTACGACTCGACCTACTTCGTGTTCGACCTTAGTTCTAACGGTCCTCTTTATAGTTATTGGAGTCTATACGTCTACTGTGGTGGGAGTACCGTCTTTCACTTCTTGATTTCTCGGAGAACTATTTTCACTTTCTCCTCTCACTTTTTCAACTGAATTTTGAGTCGTCAGTTTTTTGTTTCTTGTACCGTAGGCCAGGGTAGTGAGGTACCACTAATCTACCCTTTTGTTACCTTTATCACCGACTGAAATAAAAAAACACGAGGTTTTAGTGACGTCTACCACTGACGTCGACACTTTGATTTTCTACGAACGAGTAACCTTCTTTTCGATACTGGTTGGATCTGTTGTATAATTTTTCGTCTCTGTAATGAAACGGTTGTTTCCAGGTAGATCAGTTCCGATACCAAAAAGGTCATCAGTACATACCTACACTCTCAACCTAGTATTTCCTTCGACTCGTGGTTTTTAACTACGAAAACTTTACACCACAACCTCTTCTAAGAACTCTCAGGGAACCTGACGTTCCTCTAGGTTGGTCAGGCAGGATTTCCTTTAGTCAGGACTTATAAGTAACCTTTCTGACTACGATTTCGACTTCAAGGTTATGAAACCGGTGGACTACACTTCTCGACTGGGTGACCCTTTCTAACTTCCGTCCTCTACCCCTACTGTCTCCTACTCTACCAACCTACCATAGTGGCTGAGATACCTGTACATAAACTCGTTCGAGGTCCCCAACCACTACCTGTCCCTTCGGATCACACGACGTCAGGTACCCCAGTCTGTGTTGACTCGTTGACTTTACTTGACTTGAGTTTACTATTGTATACCTGTGGACAAAATTTCATACGTTCAGATCAGTTAGACTAAAGTTTATCGTAACGTCATTTTCATTCGGACACATAATGGGTGTAAAATCAATCGTACTTTGACTTTTGACCAGAGGAATCATTGACCGAAGTAGTACAAAGGTAATCTCTAGTTGAACTCTGAACAAAGATTAACTTTAAATAAAAAGAGTACAACATTATTAAGATAAATTAACAATTCAGATGTGAATATAAAACTCATAAAGTTTGAAAAATGGTATATGAAATTCAAAATTAATGACCTAATTTATATACAATCTTTATTCTTTTAAAATTTTACCCTTTTATGATTAAATTCTTTTATATCACAATTATCTTAGATAGATGAACTTCTTACTTTAACAGATATCTGTAAAAGAAAATTCACTGGTCATTGGTTGTGATCGTTGGGGGAAAGAAAAATGTAAACATTTTGTAAAATAAATAAAAATTAACCTCCAATTAACGAAATGTCATAACGAAACCAAAGACGGTACGTAGTTGCACTTAGTCGGTATCCATATGTATGCAGGGAAGGGAGAACTTGGAGACAGGGTGGGGACATCCAACAGTGTTTCGAGGCCGAGTTCAAGGGACCCGGTACGTCGTTTAAGGGTGACCGAGAGACAAAATGTATACCATTTACATACACAAAAGTGTGATAACAGAGGTAAACAGGATAGGAGAGGAAGCGGGTGACACAGGGGTTCAGACAAGGGATACAGACGTAGAGGTAACGACAAGACATTTATCCAAGTAGTCATGGTAGAAAGATGTAAGGTATATATACGTAATTATATACTATAAAAAGAGAAAGACTAAATGAAGTAAGACATATTATCCGAGATCCAAGTAGACGGAGTAATCTTGACTGAGTTTACACAAGGAAAAATACCGACCCTCGGAGAAGAACTTTTGAAGGAATTTAACAGAAAAGTGATACATTAATAGAAATTACAGGTCTCAAATATTAAGTCCCCGGTCTCGGAAGAGGGTCTGACTTCAAATATTTAAGAGTTAACCGAACACTCCGATCATCCTCATGAAAAAGAACAGATTATACCAAAGACCCTTTTGAAGTAAGTTCAGGAGTCACCAGTAGACTAGTTCACAATAATACAAGGAGAAGAAGAGGTCGAGAAAGAGTATAAAGAGTCAAGACCAGAAACTCTCTCTCTCTTTGAGTCGTGTCGAAAAGTGTAGAAGAAAAAGAAGTCACAGATGGACCCGCCACATAAATAGGAGACCGTAGCCTTGGAAGTCCCGTAATTGAGGAAGAGTTTCAGTAGAGAGTTCGGTCGGAAACGGTGTGACCGGAACATTCGGGTCAGTTACCGTCCACCAAAGAGTCCGTCCAATCGGTTGGACCTCCACTCCCAGAGTAAGGTCTTAAAGTCCCTTAATCGTCACCGGAAACCCTCTATTAGAGGTACTTTCGATGGGTCAGTCACCGAAAATCTCGTTCAAAGGTAGGTTGGTAGAACTCCTGGAAATAACTGGGCCCCGGGTGTCAGGTGTCGTCCGAAGGGATGCAAATATTTTACAAGGAGAAAATTACTAATGTAACCTTTTGTTTTAATATAAATGGACACGACATAAAAATTTGGTCTTTATCAAAAAATAGATTTCTCAGACTCGTATGTTTAAGATAAATATAATACACGTTTTCTAGGAATTGTAGATTATACATTTTGAAAAGATAGTCTTATTAAAAAGTCAAAAGTAATAAGATATTTATCTGTTATTCAGAGTCAGAAACTTTACATAGTCAAAATACATTAAATAAGATTAATTTCAGATCGTACATATTACTACGTAAGAGGTGTGGTGGTGCTGACGGAGATCCGTCACCATAATGGATCACATGATCCTGGGAAAATTTCTGATATAAGAACAAGATATTACCGCTAATATAAGGTGGCATTAAAGATTGTCTACTACCCAAACCTCCAAGTTACAAAAAGGGAAAGAAAGAGAGAGTTAAAACTCCTCCTTTGTAGAGATCTATTATATCTTTCTCAGTGATTCTATTTCATACTGACAACTAAGATGGGAATTGTATGCTACAAATCAGGTAACAAGAGACAACTTAAGATCGTCACGAATAAAATTGAAAACTCAAAAAGAAAAAAGAAAAAAACAAAATTTCCTCTTTTGAGTCCTTTCTTACTTTCATTCTATTTGTTTTTCTTTTGACGTTTATGTGTAAGACGTAACAAATCCTCTTTTTACAATCCAGAGAGAATTTCTTGAACCTTTTGTGACCACTACCACTACTCGGGTATAACCACCCGTACCCTGTGAAAGGACGGTCCACAGAATGACTTGAAACTTAAGTACTGTCACCGTACGGACTTCATTAAAGAGTTTAGAGTATAACTTTAGTCTTTTGTCAAGTAAGTCAATGAATTTTCTAAAAAAAGAAAGACATACATTCTAGTAGATTTTTTAGACAGACACTCAGACCCGATTACTTTTGTTGGGTATATAAAAGTCCGTATTAGAATAATGAATTTATCGTTAGAGACAGTATTAGAATGAGTAAAACTTCAATAGTCACAGGAAATTTAAGAGTAATGGGAAACCGAGTGTTATCCTTTTTATACATACGTACGAGTCAATACGAGCTGAGAAACACTGGGTCACCTGACATCGGGTGGTTCAACGAGACAAGCACCCTAAAGGGTCCCTTCTGATGACCTTACCCAACGGTAAAGGAAGAGGTCCCCTAGAAGGACTGGGTTCCTAACTTGGGTGTAGAGAACACAGAGGACGTAAGAAATGGTGACTCTAAGAAATGGTGACTCGGTGGACCCTTCGGGTTTCTTTTCGTCACGGTCCTCTCTGTCTGTCCCATAAATGAAACTATTACAACAATGACTATCATTTTTACTTTCCTCATCCCTTCTCAATTAAACCCAAGAAAGTAATTTTGTAGTTTTATACATGTCTGTATAACAGGTAGTCTCGGAAGTCCACTAATTTTTCGATCCATCCAAGAATTGTTTCGTCTCTGAGAAAACTCGACACACGAGTCAGGACGTATAACAAGTCTCTTCGTACGAAGGTGTACCAGTCTTCGAGCTTCCTTTTGTTCTATGTACGACGGAAGTCGGGACGTGTAAAATTATTCAATGAAATGAATGACCAATAAGTTTCGTCATTTTAAAATTCGTATGATCACTTTTTAAAAGATTTACTTATTTGATATCTCCCTTTATCAGAGACACTTTTTTGTTACAAAAGTCGTTAGTTTCACTCCACCAGATCCCTCTCACCAGTTTCGCACCGAGACGAAGAGTCGTCGTGATACTGGATCTGACGGCCCCAGGTCGGGGTCACCTAGGTCCATTAAACTTCCCACTTGCCGTATCCACTCCTTTTTTGAATAAATAAATCTTTATATTTTATTTAATTCTGCTTTATCATATCCATCCTTTTAAATTACCTCTTTTCTCCGACTTATTGAACCAAATGTCCCTTTCGGTTATTTTAGAGTCCTGTTCTCTAAACGTGGTAGATGCAACCCGGTGGCCGCGGGAAAACTTATAGCCTCTCACGGGGTGGAACCCGAGAGAGAGAGTGCCTTGAATTTTCGGCCCCGTTGATTCATCTATACCGCTCGGAGGTGCGGGGTTTACCCTTAAGTCGGACTTTTATCTCATTTCTCCTCTGTGCCCCCTTTGGTCGGGTTTCTGACCGGGTAGGGGATAACAAGTCTTCCGGAAAATATGAAAAACTAACATGTATCTCTAGTTACCCATTATGTTTTAATGTGTCACAGTCGTCGGGACTGAATAGCTCTGGTCCGAAAAAGAGACGTATGAATCAACATATGTGTTCAGAATCCACTAAATGTAGTAGAAGGTCGGTCTTCTGGTCAATTGTAAAATGTCGGGAAAAAACCATTCCCTAACAGTTGGTCTTCTGAATAAACACAGTTTTTACAACAAGAAGGGTTTCAGACCACGGTGAGAGTCTTTCGTGATTTATTTCAATGTAAGAATGTATCGTTTCTATGTTGTTAAATATTGTTCATTTTCCTCATGTCACTAAATATTGTTTCTTTTCATTAATTGAGTTTTCAGATCCCAACGATTGTAGTTTTGATGATATAAGGCTAAAGACGTAGGGCTAATGTAACTAATTATAGGGAGTCCACGAATTTTCTATTTCTTATACCTCCGGACCGTCGTCAGTAACTCAGTTGTCACTTTTGGGTAGTGGTCATATTAAAAATCGAGAAATCTTTTCCGAGACATAGAAATTCTACGAAATTCGAAACACGGAGAGCTCCAACCCCCACGACATTCGTTAAGTGTTCGACGTTTTTCAGGACCCCTTGGACAGTCCGTTCAATCTCTCAGTAGTTTCCCCAAACTCGACTACGTCCTCTGACTTCGGGACTTAATTGAAAAAAGGTCTCTTACACTCTTCTCACTTTTCGTGTCATTATTTCGTCCGTCTGAGACCAAAACCCCCCATCTACAAGTCCTTTTGAGTCCCCCTTGGGGACTTCGGTCTAGTGCGGAAACGCAAAACAACCCGAAGGAAGGAGTACTGGAAACGGTACCCGCCCTAAGAAGTGCGACCGAAGGCCGTGATCTGTCGAAAGAATCGGAGAGACAGTGGAGTAGAAACAACAACAAGTCAACGAATCAATACAGGCTGAGAAACGGTGGGGTGCCTGACGTCGTGTGGTCTGAAGGGACAGGAAGGAACAGAGGACCTCAAACGAGTTTGAGTACAGGTAACTTAGTCACTACAGTAGGTAGGTAGAGTAGGAGACAGAGGGGGAAGAGGACGGAAGTCAGAAAGGGTCGTAGTGCCAGGAAAGGTCACTCAACCGAGAAGCGTAGTCCACCGGTTTCATAACCTCGAAGTCGTAGTCAGGAAGGTTACTTATAAGTCCCTACTAAAAGAAATCCTACCTGACCAAACTAGAGGAACGACAGGTGCCCTGAGAATTCTCAGAAGAGATTGTAGTGTCAATCTTTCGTAGTTAAGAAGTCGTAAGTCGGAAGAAATACCAGGTCGAGAGTATAGGTATGTACTGATGACCTTTTTGGTATCGAAACTGATATACTTGGAAATAACCGTTTCACTATTGAGAGGACAAAAGTATTCAACAGATCTAACGAGTATCGAAAGGAAGGTTCGTCGTTCGTAGAAAATTAAAGTACTGACGTCAGTGGCAAGCGTCACTAAAACCTCGGGGTTTTTTATTTCAGAGAGTGACAAAGGTAAAAAAGGGGTAACACAAACGGTACTTCACTACCCTGACTTACGGTACTAGAAACAAAAAACTTACAACTCAAAATTCGGTCGAAAAAGTGAGAAAGTGAAAGAAGTTCTCGGAGTAGAAATTGTACTATGATTAGTAGTCAAGTCAGTGAGTCAACACAGGTTGAGAAACGCTGGGGTACTTAGTGTCGTATGGTCCGGAGGGATAGGTAGTGGTTGAGGGCCTCAAGTGAGTCTGAGTGTAGGTAGTTCAGTCACTACGGTAGGTCGGTAGAGTAGGAGACAACAGGGGAAGAGGAGGACGGGGGTTAGGGAGGATCGTAGTCTCAGAAAAGGTTACTCAGTTGAGAAGATTTTATAATTCTAACTTACTTTATTACGTGTATTCCGAGAATCGAGTTCTAGACCCTACATCATTCACGAACTTTCATAACCGACGACAGTGATAATGACAAAAAAGTAAACAAAGTTTAAAAAACAAAACCAAACCAAAGTTTTAAAATTTCCTTTTTAGATACAAAAGGAGTTATCCTTTATAGAAAAATTTAATTAATTGATGTAATTCGATAAATCTTAAGTTAATACTATAAAAGATTATGTAGTTCAATAACGGAGAATTTGACAAAACATATCGGTTCATCATTGGAATGTTTCGTGAGATCCATTAAAATTCTTATGTATTATGGACCGTGTAGGTCTTAAATGTCACATTACTCCTACGGGAACTTTATCGAGGTACGAAGAGACTATACGAAGAAGTTAAAACGAAATGAGACAAATAGTCCTCCGTCACACTTGACCCAACTTTCGTATTGATCTACGAAAGTAAATGGTCCCTAAATTGGAACCCGTTCCCCGAATTGAAGAGACCTATGTAAAGTAATAGAAATTGTATTTTCAAATCCTAATTTACCAAAGATTCAAAGAAGAAAAAAAAAAAAAAATTTACACCCAAAACCAAAAAAAAAATTAAAAAATAAATCAAAAAAAATTTCATGTCAACTAACTGTTATACAATCAAAGTCCACATGTCGTTTCACTAACTCAATATATATATGTAGGAAAAAGTATAAGAAAAAGGAATACCAAATAGTGTCCTATGATTTATATCAAGGGACATGATATACCACCCTGAAACAACTAATAGACAACATATATATCATCAAACATACACGATTAGGGTTTGAGGATTAAATAGGGAGAGGATGGGAAAAGGGGAAGTCATTGGCATTCAAATACAAGACATAGACACTCAGATAAAGACATAAAATTTATTCAAGTAAACACAGTAAAAAAATTCTAACATGTATAAAGATTTAAGGAAAGTCCATATATTTAGACAAAGGTTCTTTATTAGGGAGTCAAAGGATTTACCGTATTAAGTGACAAAAGATATAATTACTTCTTTATTATGAGTCTTAATAAAGTCAAAAAACAAAACTCTTTTCGTCTGACTTGAATCCTGTCGTTTGTACCACAGACCCAAATTAATCCTGTCGGTCTTTTACGAGGGAAGATATTTTCCCGGGTTTTCTTAGTGACGTGTAAACCGAGAAACAGGATGACTTACTCCCCGAAGGGACCACCGAGTCTACCATTTCCTAGACGGACGTCACGTCCTCTGCGTCCAAGTCAGGGACACAGCCCTTCTAGGGGACCTCTTTCTTGCCGTTGGGTGAGATCATAAGAACGGACCTCTTAGGGTACCTGTCTCCTCGGACCGTCCTATGTCAGGTATCCCAGCGTTTTCTCAGCCTGTGTCGAATCGTTGAATTTGTTGATGACTTACTAGATCTAAATTACAGTCTTTCGACATTCGCCACGTATGAATCGTCAGTCAACAACTATTTTTATAAGAGTCTGTAACTATCAAATATCAAAATATCAAAAATAACTATCAAATATCGAAATATCAAAAAACTGTCTTTGTCTTATGGAGGACAAGTCCAGTGCGACAGTGTTTAAGTAGTACCTCTCATTGTCGGTTTGTCTAGAAGGTACAATCGAAATTGGAACACACACTACTTTACGTCTCGTGGACTTTGTAAGGTGCTACTGAATGGACACACGAGTCCTCGACAAAATGTAGAGACTAACTTATCCCAATCTGTTCTTGTGACGTAACCCATCTTTGACTGAAGTCTGTAATGTCCCCAGAAGTCACCGGTCCCGTTCTGAACCACTTTAAGGAAGTCTTAAGGAGTCTCCTGAGTCTTACCTACCTGAACTTTCATGAGGAGTGGATATCTGGAATGAAATAGGATATATTCACATAGGTCTTGGTGTGTTAGTTTCCGTCAATGGATGATTCATCCCTTTATAAACTACCCACACATAATTTAGAAATATAGACGACCACCTGTAAATCCACAAACAGTCTCACACTGTCCCTTTACTCTAAATATCACTATTAGAGACCTCTAAATACCTTATGTCAATCTTTGTGATTTAATACGTAAGAGAAGACGTTCCAAGAATTGTCAGTCTGGAAGTGTGGGAAGGAGGGGAAAAGAATTATGTTAGAAGAATTTGAAAATAATTTTTCGGGTAATATATATCGAGACCTTTGATATCCTGGTTTAGTTCCTTTATTAATAAAGAAGTGTCAATTTCGGTCATTGTCCCAATGAGACTCAACAGTTCTATCCCACGATGAAAATCTACGACGTGTTAGGGGCACGAAGTACTTGAATTTCATGTCACTCCTTTTTGCGACTCTTTGTTCCTGTTATTTCAGATTTAAATTTAGCATAGAGACTCTAAAAAACTTTAAAACAAAATCGTTCATACTTACGACATTTATTTCATGTGAAAAATACAAAAGGATTAAAAGTGTATACAAAGTGATCTAAACCTGGAATTGTAACACAAGATCGACTAAACTTAAAAGGAAATGAAGTAAATAAGACGACAGTAATTGATTTTTACCGTCGTTTTTTCCCCACCCACTCTAATTTCGTATAATACATAAGATATAGAGAAAACCACTCTACTTCCAAAAATACGTTGGACACTTTTAGGATACAACCTTGACACGCACCCATATGGTTCACATATAAGGAAGTAAAGGACGAAAACAGAACAAAAACAAGAGGTCAACCCACTGTTGACTCTCTTTGTTTCCTTATCTGTGGACAAGACGTGGGGGTGGGGGGTGGGGCCTCGTTGTCCACGGAAAACAAGAGACACCAGAGTCAAGTCGGTCACTAAACAGTGCAGTACACACAGAATAGGAAAACAAATTTCCAATAAATAACTTCTCCGAGGGTAACATGCGTCATATTGTTGTACTACACAAGATCTTGATCTAACTTTTTGTCAGACATTAATCGACTGTCATTAATTGTGAAAGTCCTATGGTGAAACTAAAACATTAGTAGACGACCATTTTACTCGATTTAATAGAAGACTTTAAATGGGTCTTACAAAAAAACCAAAAAAAAACAAAAAAAAAAAATGGTCACGTGTGAACGTACGAGAGAGACATTCGCCCTCGACTGAGTCAAACTCTTGAGTCTTCCATGGTTGTTTGAAAGATGGTTCTTCCTGGTGACAATCATAAAACTTTGGTACGAGTGAAATCTACACCGTTACGGTGAGGGAAGGGAAAAAAAGAAATTTCAAAATAAACGACTTGTCATAGTATTCAAGTTTACTGAAAAATCCATGAAAAGATAAAAACTTAACGTTTCGTAAATAAAAAGTTTGTAAGATTTTAAGTCACAATTCAAAGACTTCGTTTTGACGTCACTTTATAAAATAATGAATGAAGGATCTACGATTAAAACGTTTCAAATACCACTGAAAAGTCACTTATAATTTTAAGTAATTTAAAGATGAAATGGAGAAACTAGTTCCTATTCGTAATAAAACTCAAGAACTCCGGTTTTTCTTAATACATGTCCGTGCGGAATCTATACAATGTCAAGTCAAGGTCTGGTGACACCATTTCGTTCAGTTTGTTTAAAAAGTAAAGGATCACGTACATCTTCAATACAAATGTGACATCATATCAGACAATTCACACGTTATCGTAATACAGATTTTTTGTTAAATACAGGGAATTAAATTTGTAGTCAAGTCAAGTCAGCGAGTCAGTACAGGCTGAGAAACACTGGGGTACTTAGTGTCGTGCGGTCCGGAGGGACAGGTAGTGGTAGAGGGCCTTAAGTGAGTCTGAGTGCAGGTAGCTCAGGCACTACGGTAGGTCGGTAGAGTAGGAGCCAGCAGGGGAAGAGGAGGACGGGGGTTAGGGAGGGTCGTAGTCTCAGAAAAGGTTACTCAGTTGAGAAGCGTACTCCACCGGTTTCATGACCTCGAAGTCGAAATCGAAGTAAGGAAGGTTTCTTTAGGGTCCCAACTAGAGGAAGTCTTACCTACCCAACCTAGAGGAACGTCAGGTTCCCTGAAAGTCCTCAGAAGAGGTTTTGGTGACAAGTTTGCGTAGTTAAGAAAGGTGGAGAGTGTAGGTATGTACTGGTGTCCTTTTTGGTATCGGAACTGATCTACCTGGAATCAACCGTTTCATTACAGAGACGAAAACTTATATGATAGATCCAACCAGTATTGAAAAGAAGGTTCCTCATTCGCAGAAAATTAAAGTACTGACGTCAGTGGTAGACGTCACTAAAACCTCGGGGTTTTTTTATTTCAGACTGTGATAAAGGGGTAGATAAAGGGTACTTCACTACCCTGGTCTACGNCCGTTTCATTACAGAGACGAAAACTTATATGATAGATCCAACCAGTATTGAAAAGAAGGTTCCTCATTCGCAGAAAATTAAAGTACTGACGTCAGTGGTAGACGTCACTAAAACCTCGGGGGTTTTTTATTTCAGACTGTGATAAAGGGGTAGATAAAGGGTACTTCACTACCCTGGTCTACGGTACTAGAGGCAAAAGACTTACAACTCGAAATTCGGTTGAAAAAGTGAGAGGAGAAAGTGAAAGTAGTTCTCCGAAAAATCAAGGAGAAGTGAAAGACGGTATTCCCACCACAGTAGACGTATAGACTCCAATAACTATAAAGAGGGCCGTTAGAACTAAGGTCGAACACAAAGAAGGTCAGGTCGCAAAGTGTACTATATGAGACGTATATTCAATTTAATCGTCCCACTGTTATATGTCGGAACTGCATGAGGAAAAGGATAAACCCTGGTCAGACAACAAGGTACAGGTCAACGAAGGACTGGACGTATCTCTAAAGAGTTCTCCGTCCAATCCACCAGACCATAAGGGTAGAGAAAGTCTTAAAAGGTGTCAAACTTGTATGAAGACCGAATTTTTCTTTGGCAGTAGACTAGTGTGTTCCAACGGTGTTTGGAAAGTTTGACATTTTAGGTGTCGTAAACACCTCGTGTTAATTCGTTCCATACGACCAGTCGCATGTGGTATTCACGACACAATCAACTAATTACACTTTTTTTCGATGTAAATTTAATAAGTATATGTTTATCGAAACTGGACACTAAACTATTATAAGTCGACAATATAGGATATGTATAAGTATAACAAAAATACAACTATTGTAGAAGTAAACAGATTTTGTTCAGTAGAATCAGACCACCCGAATAAATGAAGTTAGGTAATGAGACTACTAATAAATAAATCACTATCGAAACAATTTAATTCCCTTGTATTGTAATTTTTTTACAACTGTATAATTATAGATTACTTTCTATCTCTTTAACAAAAATGGAATTCCTAGATATTTTATACGGACTATCTCAGAATTTTGAGTAAGATCCGTAAAGAAACATGGTTAGCAGGAGTACATAAACTGTTAGTCTCTGTTTGAAATTATGACAAACTTGGAATCATAATCAAAGACAGATGTAAAGTACTACAAAGAGATCAATCGTCTTAAACTTTTATCTTATCAAAACAAATTTTTAACTTTATAATCTGAAAATTCTTTAACAATTACAGACTAAAATAAAGAGGTAACCGAAGACTAAGTCTGAAACTTTGGTTCTAGGTCGAAGAGTAGAACGACTCGTAAATCCCGTAATAATTATAAAATAAAGTACAAGATAACATATAAGGACGGATCTCAAAATTTTGTGTCATCGGACTTTGTTATTCATAAATAATGGAGTGACAAAGACACTAGTACTGAGGATCATGTCGAATCGACCCACGGAGAGCGAGTCCCAGAGAGTGCTTCGACGTCGGCTGCGTAGTGAGTTCTGACGTCAGTAGAGGTTCAAGTTGAACCCCAATCAACGGATGGTTCGAGTAATTACACCGATGACCACTCGTAGTCCGGGTGTCAACAACCGATGTCTCCAGAAACGACGGACTGAGAGTTATCCTATCAAATACAATACCGTGGACCGAAGAAAGTCTCGGCTCTCGTGTCTCTACTTCGGTCAGAGAAACATTACATCTCAGTCTCCATTACAAATAGTGAAGACAGTATCAAATAACGAATCTCGACTCAACGACCAGATGTGTCTGAGTTCCCCTCCACTAACTAGTATGTCCCCGTACGTATGACCCTCCATCCCCTAAAACAAACAAACAAAACGAAAAACTTAAAAATAACCTCATGTCAACGAAATATCCTCCACCCCTAGAATTACCAACGGACGACGTAGAGAACGTTCATGGAACTTGGAGATTTTACAGGGTGAAAATGACACAACAATGTATCCTAATCCTACTATCTTGAAGACGAATTGAATTACAACAGAATGTTAGAAATATATCTTACTCTGAGGTCCTTTACCACGTTAGTCCTCTTTCTATTTCCGTACAAGTAAACATTAAAACGAATATACCGGAAAAGATCAATAAATCTACTCCTTGAAACGAATTTGAGATTTTATGACAGTTTCATACGTCAACCCCTATAAAATGGAGAGAAGTAATACATTTAACATTGGCTAAATAGAACGAGTCATAACCATTTCCAAAAGTTCCACAGTACTTTGCTACCCCTAAATTTCCGGTCGGTCGATGAGTACCAGTTTGTTTTTGGGTGTCCTCCGGACCTCGATAAAGTTGACCACATTCATATTCAATCACCAGGACAAAAATCACCACTTCTAAGTCTAAAACACGTATACCACGAAACCAGACAGAAACCCTAGTTCAGTGTATTAAACTTAGAATAAACTCTACCGAGAATCATTTTCAGTGTGAAGATACCCAAGACCGGAAAAAATGAAAAGTTTCGGTCTATACTTAATAGACCAATATAGGATACATGAATGTCGGTTACAAGAGTCATGACAGACGGATGAAAGAAAGGGTAGTGACGGAGGGTACGATATGAGACTTCAGGCGATTTCACTAGTCCCTAGTCTCACGGGAAGGTAGACCGGAGTGACCAAGGAATTGTCTAAACAAAGACGGAATTTTCTCTGGTAACCATTTTCGACAGTTCCTGCTATATTACTATTTCCCCTTTCATCATCTCCTTCTTTACTCTTTATCTGTTATCCCCGTATCCTTCCTCTCTTCCTCAAAAGATGACGATTAAGTCCGGATCACCTGTGGAGAGGGATTCCATATCGGATTTTTTGGACCCCCTTATAATGAGAAACCTCGTAGTCTCCTACGTTCCAGTTAAGATTTCGAACTATTACATAAGATGAAGAATATTCTCTCTATGTCAAATTTTTGTGAGCTCAATTAAAGAGTGGATCGTCTAACACGACAGTTCGACAAATTAAAAAAGGTGAGAGAACCGTTCCTACAAGAGAATAGGTAACGACTACCTTTATATTTTCTCACATAAGAAATACCCCCCTTTACACTATAGATTGTTTGATAGGTACATAAAACGAAAACTGTGTCGTTAGGATGAAGAGTCTTAAATGGGTTTTCTATAAGAGGGGTTTTATATTTCTACGTAAACATGGTTTAATCAGTAACAATTGTAATAAACATTAAATATTCGTATTTACAGGTATGGACCCTCAATCCTACTTGAGTAGGTTTGAGGGTCCATATCACCTTATGATACGTCGACTTTTTGTTTGTCGTTCCAGTAACACTTTGTTACTGTACTAAAGGTCCTATATTGTTTATGTGTGTAATGGACGAATAAAAACGTTTTTCTTCCTACTTTTTGGTCTTTGATTATTCTAACTAACGGATGATTCCTACTCAATCTCAACTTCTCGAGTCATCACCGTTCTCACTGTGACTTCTATATGAAAAAATAATGTGAAAAATGAAACCTTGGTACAATTACAAAATATATAAGTTTCATTTTATTTTTGTCCCCACTTCCCTAGGTATTACCTTATACCAATCTTTTACTTGGATAAAGTCTACTCATTGTCTAGGAGTGATTTCACCTCCTGACCTCACCTGATTGAGTTCATTGAACACTTGTGTCAACAACCGACATATGGGTCTTAGATTTAAATTTTACAAGACACACGTTCATAACTCAAGATTAATACAAAAAACTTCATCACAATTAATCGGTAAGACTCTATTAAAAGACACTTGACATCCTAACTGGTCTACTTATTTATATAACTATTACCTTCGGTCCAAAGAGTGACAAACCTCTATGGACTCAGACAGGAAGTCAGTGAGACGTCTTTCTATCATTACAATTTTCGTCCCCACCCTCTCATCCTGGTAAGGTCGACGTCACCTATCTACCTTAAGTTCAGTCAATAATGTCTTCTAAACACTTTTGTCCGATCTGTCAGGTGTAAAAAAGAAACTTACTATCACTCTACACAAACATACAGGAAGAATTGTGGAGCAAACGACGAGAGAGAACAATGACTTCAAAAGAGGATTTCTACAAGAGCCAGACACAAAAATAACAAGATTAGATTAAATCTTTCCCTTAAAAGATCCCCATTTACACTGATTTAGGTACAAATCAAAAAATGACCCCGGATCGTTTTACCCTCCCACACCTTATAAAAATACTGAATGAAGAGTAAACGTAAAACCAAACTAACCATGACAACCTTTAACTCTTCGTGATGAACTTTTCACGATTAAACCCAAGAGAGGAAATCCTACAACGGTCTCAGACCGGACCTTGATTTTACGGACCTGTCAACCCCTTACACCTATCCTGTCGTAAACCTGATTTTCATTCAAAGACCTCGCTGATAAAAATCCTTATTTAATCACGGATTTACGTTTACGTTGTCAAACGCATAAATTGTACACGGTCACATACCGAAATGTCAATGACTCCCCACCCCGACATACTCGAGACACACACACGTACACACACACGTACGCAACCTCAACGATAGTGTACATAAGTAAATTGCAGGTTCGGAACCTTTTACATGAGTAATTTTTCTTTTTCAATTAATAGATAATAAACTGGACCTTCTAAAGGTGTTCCACAATACACTTTTTTATTTATGTATGTACAACAGTGCGGTACATTTGTGTCTCATCTACCAATATATGGTCTAATAAAAAATAATTTACAGTTTACACACCCACCTACACCCACTCCTTTTCTTCTCTCCCTCTGTTATCTCTGTTAGTTTTATCCTTTTTTTTTCATGAGTTTTTCGTAACACGATATGTAGGCAATAACATTTTATTAATATATAAATTTTTCCCCTTCAATTTAAGTGACAAACTTGAACTCCTTATATACATTATAGATTCACTTTTACTCAACATCTATTATCCACGGTATATTAATATAAAAATAATTTTGTTGATTAGACACATATACATACTTTGTGTCTCTTTCATGTTTCTTCTTTTATTCGGTAAGTTTTCTTGGTGGAGGTTTCTATTAGTAACCATTGTAAAACCACGTGTAAGAAAGTAAGAATAAGATCTATATACAATAAATATTTAAAATTGGTCGTCTTCAAAAAAAATTAAAATATATTGATTTAGATTCTAATAAAAAGGAGAAGATAATGAAAATATACACGGTCAAGTCAAGTCAGTGAGTTAGCACACTGAGTGAGAAACACTGGGGTACTTGACGTCGTACGGTCCGAAGGGACAGGTAGTGGTTTAGGGTCTCGAATGAGTCTGAATACAGACAGTTCAACCACTACGGTAGGTTGGTAGAGTAGGAGACAGTAGGGGAAGAGAAGGGTGGAAGTCAGAAAGGGTTGTAGTTCCAGAAAAGGTCACTCACTCAAGAAGTGTAGTCCACCGGTTTTATAACCTCAAAGTCGAAGTCGTAGTCAGGAAGGTTACTTAATAAGTCCTGACTAAAGGACATTCTAACTGACTAAACTAGAGGAACGTCAGGTTCCCTGAGAGTTCCCAAAAGAGGTTGTGGTGTCAAGTTTTCGTAGTTAAGAAGCCGTGAGTCGAAAGAAATATCAGGTTGAGAGTGTAGGTATGTACTGATGATCTTTTTGACATCGAAACTGATCTACCTGGAAACAACTGTTTAGACGAAAAATTATACGACAGATCCAACCAGTATCGAAAAGAAGGTTCCTCGTTCGTAGGAAATTAAAGTACCGACGTCAGTGGTAGACGTCACTAAAACCTCGGGTCCCTTTATCAGAGAGTGATAAAGGTAACAAAGGGGTAGATAAACGGTACTTCACTACCCTGACCTACGGTACTAGAAGTAAAAGACTTACAACTCAAAATTCAGTTGAAAAAGTGAGAGGAGAAATGTGTCTGTAGATAAACATAGATGACACACATAAAAGAAAAGTACATACGTATACATCCTGTCCTCTCTAAAGCCAAAGGGATCATAAATTGTAAATGGGTACTCCACACCTAGTTTGACCTAAAAGGGGGTTTGGGAAAGAGTCATGATAAAGAACTGATAAGAGGAACACATTTACAAAAGGGGTGCATTTCTAGACAAACTTCCGGTAGACGAATCGTGTGAAAAATTTTTTTAGTCTGGGTCTCTCCACTACCGAAGGGTCAAAGATCAACGTTCGAGTATAATTGATTTTTATTTGAACTTAAAGGTGAACAATGAGAATTACCACGGTCGTCTTATAACTCTATAGGATCATCAGAACTAACAAGTCAGTGTAAATATGAATTTTACTCTCAAGAGATGGTGAATTGTACTCTGTACACAACACCATAATGTTGTGTTCAGTAGGTATCCTAAACTTAAAAAATAAGAGTAAGTTATAAAACTCAACGATTGTACTAATACTGAGGTCCGATGAATATCGGAGTCGAAAACAAACATAATTACATTCACATAAGAGTATGAAAGTTGAGAATTTCAAACTAAAATAAAGATGAAATCCACACCGCTTATTTGTGTTTCGTGTTATATTAGATACAGTTACCAAGACATGGACCTGTGTCTTTAACGAATCATTTCCATACACATTGTCACAAATAAAAGAGAACAAGTCTCTATGCCTACACACGGTACTCAAGAGAAGAGTGGGTATACACTGAACTTTTATTCATCGACAAAAGGGTGCACAAGAAACGATTAAAAAGATGAATACATCATCGTGGACTCACTCTTTTAACGTATTTTATTGGATATCCAATACAGGGATTTTGGTATTCGGATATGTTTCCCATCCAGATCATTCTCCGAGAAATCTTTATATTTTTCCAATAATCGTTTTGATGAATAATTTTTATGGTTATATAGAGGTAGGAAGGTTTTTGAAAAAGTAAAAATTTCTCATGAAACTGTACCCTTGACCTTAATACACTCCATTTTCAATTTACTCTCAGTTGTTCTTTCCACCAAACTTCACCTGTAAAACTCTCTAAATAATAATAATGATCGTAACGAGACAGAAAAGGAACTTTTACATAAAAACACAAGTTTGTACTTCTCTTCTTTTGTGCAACATGTTCTATGTGAACTTTTTTTAAGAATTCGAGAATCTCTGAAAAAAAGGGTAGTTTATTTTTGTTTTATTTATAAGTCGGACCCTAAATTCAGTTGTATTATGTTTTACTCTCTAGTGAAAACTTAAAACTTAACAGGTAAGACTTTTTACTTGAACATCATCTTCACATAGTCGTCAAGGGTCTTTATCCGAGAAGTAATTAAAAGATTGTTCTTGTTGTTTTATCCAACTTTGAATTTAGGATCTAAAAAAGGTCAGTCCAGTTCTACCAACGTAATGATCGTATTCCATGGCTTAAACAAAGTCAGAATGTCATTAATTTTAAGTGAAAGACCGAAGGGACCACCGAGTCTACCATTTCTTAGGTGGACGTTACGTCCGCGGGACCCAAGTTAGGGACCCAACCTTTCTAGGGACCTCCTCCCGTACCGTTGGGTGAGGTCATAAGAACGGATCTCTTAGGGTACCTGTCTCCTCGGGCCGTCCGACGTCAGGTATGCCAGTGTTTCTCAACCCGTGTTGATTCACTGATTGTGAAAGTGAAAAGACCTTGAGAAGTGAAGAAACTAACTTAAGAGAAAAAAAAAAAAATTCTTTTTTTTTACGTAAACTAATTAATAACGTTCTAAACCCGTCCAAAAACGAAAACAAAAACAAAAAACAAAACAAAACCAAAACCAAAAGTCCAAAAATCCAAATCCACAAAGGTTCGAGGTCCAGTGGGTTCAGTATGACCATGTCGTCTAACAGTGAGACGAAGAGGATTGTAAAACCGGAGTCTTAAGTTACATAAGGATAGAGGTCTAAAACAATACAGTAAAATTTAGTGTTGGATTATTTTCTCTTTTTTCCTTTTATTGGTAAAAAGTATTATTTAATATGACCTATCGTCTGTCTTAAAATTTGTAACGGTTTAGGAGGAAAAGAGAGGTAAGCGACATATGTCAAGATCCGATCGAAGGTCGATTCTTGACGAGTCCAAATGGGGTGATAACAGGAACTGTGGTTGTCCCTACTTATCCAGTTGATGGAACTTTATGGTGTACATGTCCCAAGTCTAGACCAACAATATCTGTTAAATGTTAGTTGTTGTGAATGATAAATCTAAAAGGTAGGTGAAGTTGTTTCTAACGGAGGTTTTTGAGTTAGGTGAATTACTGACTACCGAACGATAGTGACTTATACAAGTCTTTCATGTGACTTCCGTTAAGGTTTTATGTAAAACTCTTTGACATGGTAGTCTCTTTACAGACCGGTGAAACTTCACAATTGTGTGATCACTTATATAAAGGTTGTTTGTCTAAAACTATT
The DNA here is from genome assembly GCA_006410555.1 of Capra ibex. NCBI lineage: Eukaryota > Metazoa > Chordata > Mammalia > Artiodactyla > Bovidae > Capra > Capra ibex. Next base: position 116,063,171 of record SJYO01020080.1, read on the forward strand.
TTCTTGAGTAGAACTTTTTTCAGAAACTTTATATCATAGGAAATTGACAGAAAATATTGGAATTTACAGGTAGGGTTTATAATTTCACACCCAAATCCCCTCACAAAACACTCGAACACGAAATTTACAGTTTTCAAACCATTTAGAAGACTTTTATAAGTGGGGTGAAACAGGTAAGAAGGGTTACTAAGGTATCGTCCACTTATTCGGGGAACAGGAACCCCCAGATCCGAGAAAAACGACCTACCCGTCGGAGTAATTAAGTGAGTGAGGTGTCCTCGAAAACCGAGGTAGTCTTATGTCTCATGATCCGACGGTTATTTAAAAAAAAAGTAAGATTTCAACCATTCACAGAATCCCTATTATTTTGGACAAATTAGTTACATTCAAAAACAACAACCTTAAGTGATTTACATAATTCTCTCGGATTTCTTGACAAAAGATGTTGTATTATATGAATGATACGTACACACGAACAGGGATATAGGACTAAATATTACACTCAAATAAAAGTCAAAACGGACAAAGCACACACACACATTTTTCCTTAACTTGACCAAACGGTTATATGCATTTATATTTTCTTACTTTCTCTCTCAGGACTTCCGTCCCTTTATTATTTCGGTCACCATTCTAAGTCATGTGTTTTTGTACATGGTCGTTGAAACCGTTTTCTATCACCTCATCTCCCTGGAACTCAAGTGGAGAATACTCGTGTGGTTTTAGTGTCAATTGACGACTGGTTGGTAGTTAAATTTTTGTTTCTGACCTTGGAGGGTTTTTTCTATGAAATGTAGGTCACTATATTTCTTCTTTGGTGTTACTCTACCATCTCTCACGTGAACACTATATTAGTTTAGGAAATGGTGGACCGATGGGTGTTTGATCTCTTACTCATATAGTGTCTTCAAGAAGGTGTCCTCACTCAAGACTTGGAGGGGTCCGGATTGTAGTCTTTCTCCTCGAGGGTCTCGTAAACCGAAACTTCCGGTCGTCTCGAACTATCGTCCTCGAGGTATCCTGACCCCCTTCGTCTCTGGAATGACAACTTCCCTTGTACGTTTTAGAGTACACGTGGACCTTGGTACCGTTTTCGTCATTAAAGTATCCTCGGACCCAGTCTGGATGGACCACCAGAACCTCTTAATTGACCTTCAACAGTTCGTCGACACCAAGTTGGACCCCTACAATTTTGGTCACCGTCTATATAATCCCTCATAAGTAGTACTTGAGAGTAACCTCCGACTACAGAACGAACCCAGTAATCATGTTTCTGGACCGGGATGGGTTGTCGGACATCCGAGGTCACGATCCTGTGGACCTCCGGTTCGTTGGTTCACCCGTTTCTGTGTCGACGTAGGTAGTTGTCTGTCCGACGGATTTCTGAAGGACTCGGGTATCGGTGGAAACTGTGTGGAGAACTGTGTTCGGATGGGTGGTCTCCTGGTTCTTGGTCAGGATGGGTAGTCACTCGTCAGTGGTTGGGGAGAGGGAAGTTCTTCGGACGTGTTCGAATATCTCGTCGGGGTAGGTCGTCCCCTGTCTATGGTCTTTGTTCTTTTGATTTAGTGTGTCGGACACCTTGACTCGGACGTTTGACTAGTCTGTTAGACAACCCTGGTTGACTAGGGACTCGGAAACTACTACTCGATCCTCACATGACGACCCTATGTGTTCTGTAGGGTATATCTCCCGGTGAAGAGGTTCTAACTCTTTGGATTGATTGGATGGTGTATGTTTCTTTATGTTCATCTTTAAATTTGTCTTACTCCGTTGTCTTCTCATACAAAGTCTACCTCCTTGTTCTATTTTGGGGTCTTCTTGTTGATTCACTTCACTTCAAATCCGTAACATAAGTTCCTCAAGTTTCATTACTAATTTTCTAATAGGTTCTTGAATCTTTTTCTTACCTATACGTCTCGTTCATCAATCTTCAAAAATTGTCAGTCTTTTGTTCGTTTGTCTCTACTTATTACTCCTGTCAACTTCTCTGGAAACCCGGTTGTAGTCCGTGTGATTGTAAGAATAGTATCCCTAGTATCTTCTATCCCGTACTCTTTTATAAACTTCTCCATCGGAGTTTATGGACTTTTAAAGGTATTGGACCCTTTCCTTTGTTAATGGGTTCAGGTCCTTCACTTCTTTCAGAGTATATCCTGATTGGGTTTCTCCCTGTGTGGTCATGTGTATTCTTAGTTTAACTGTTATTTATCTCTTTTATAATTGTCGATGTCCCTTTTTGATCTTGTATGTTCACTTGAGGGTATTCTGACAGACGACTAAAAACTTGTCTTTAAGACGTCCGGTCTTTTCTTACCGTACTATGTAAATCACTACTTTTTTAGATGTTTGTTCCTATGGGTCGTTCTGAGACTAAGTCTAAACTACCTCTTGAGTCTTCGAAATGTCTGTTCGTTTTCTATTTCTAAAGTCGTAGTGGTTTGGTCGAAATATGGTCTATGACTTCTGAGAACTCTCAAAGAACCTGACGTTCCTCTAGGTTGGTCAAGTAAGATTTCCTCTAGTCGGGACCCACAAGAAACCTTCCTTACTACGATTTCGACTTTGAGACTATGAAACCGGTGGAGTACGTTTCTCAACTGAGTAACCTTTTCTGAGACTACGACCCTCCCTAACCCCCGTCCTCCTTTTCCCCTGCTGCCCTACTCTACCGACCTACCGTAGTGGTTGAGTTACCTGCACTCAAACTCACTTGAGGTCCTCTACCACTACCTGTCCCTCCGGACCACACCCCAGCGTTTCTCAGTCTGTGCTGACTCGTTGACTTGACTTGACTTTCCTTCAAGAGATTCGTCTTTTCTTTTCCGGCGTTGATCTTTGTTCTTTTAATACTTCACCTTTTCGAGTGACTATTTGTCACTCGTCTGTATGTTATTTCCATCCTTTAGTAGGTGCTTTTGATCATCCCTCCAATTTTCTGTTTTCATCATTTTAGTAGACATAGGTGTTATATGTCAATTCCCTATGTATTTTGTTAATCAACATTTTATACTATAGTTTTTTTGTCATTAGTACTACCCTCTTCTCATGATTACACCCCATATATTTTACGTTAACTTTAATATTTTAGTCGTTGAATTAGTATACATATATCGACTACATGGTTTTGGAGTACCGTTAGTGTTTGGTTTTTATGTATTAGATATATATATATGTGTTTATCGAAATGGTAGACTCGACATCTTGATGAGTATTGAGTCTACCATTCTTAGACGGACGTAACGTCCTCTGGACCCAAATTAGAGACCCAGTCCTTTTAGGGGACCTCCTCCTTTACCGTTGGGTGAGGTCATAAGAACAGACCTGTCAAGGTACCTGTCTCCTCGGACCGTCCGATGTCATGTACCTCGACGTTTTCTCAACCTGTGTTGATTCACTGATTGTGTATGTGTTTTCATTTTCCTTGGGTTTGTTGTGATTTCCATTAGTAGTTTAGTGTTCTAGTCTCTTGTTTTCTTTCACCACCCCCACCTCCCTCTGGGTGTCTTCAGGTGTTGTCAATTGTTTTACTGTTATTCTTGTATATAACTATTAATGGAATTTACGTTCTCATGTAGTACTCTTTACGACCTGACCTACTTCGTGTTCGACCTTAGTCCTAACGACCCTCTTTATAGTTATTGGAGTCTATACGTCTACTGTGGTGTGAATGTCATTTTTTATTTCTTGATTTCTCGGAGAACTACTTTCACTTTCTCCTCTCACTTTCTCAACACGAATTTTGAGTTGTAAGTCTTTTGATTCTAGTACCGTAGACCAGGGTAGTGAAGTACCCTTTATCTACCCTTGGTTCCCTTTGTCACTGTCTGATAAAACCCCCCGAAGTTTTAGTGACGTACACCACTGACGTCGGTACTTTAATTTTCTGTGAACGAGGAACCTTCTTTTCGATACTGGTTGGATCTCTCGTATAATTTTTCGTCTCTGTAATGAAACGGTTGTTTCCAGACAGATCAGTTTCGTTACCAAAAAGGTTACCAGTACATATCTACACTCTCAACCTGGCATTTCTTTCAACTCACGACCTCTTGACTACGAAAACTTGACACCACAACCTCTTCTGAGAACTCTCAGGGAACCTGACGTTCCTCTAGGTTGGTCAGGTAGGTTTTCTTTTAGTCAGGACTTATAAGTAACCTTTCTAACTACAACTTCGACTTTGAGGTTGAGAATACCGGTGGACTACACTTCTCTGGGACTACGACCCTTTCTAACTTCCACCCTCCTCTTCCCCTACTGTCTCCTACTTTACCAACCTACTGTAGTGGCTGAGTTACCTGTACTCAAACTCATTCGGGGTCCTCGACCACTACCTGTCCCTACGGACCGCACGATAGGAGGTGTCCCAGTGTTTCTCAACCTGTGTTGACTCGCTGACTTAACTTGACTTCCCCTAATTAACGAGATTAGTCTTCCGTATCTGACCGATTTACCTATGTCTTTGATCTGGACATATACACAACAGATCTCCTCTGGGTGAAGTCAAGATCTCTGCATGTTTGACTTTCGTCATCCTACCTTTTTCTGTAAGGTACGTTTACCTTTAATTTTCTTTCGACCTCATCGTTATAAGTATAGTCTGGTGAAAATTTTTATTTACAACTTTCTCTGTTCCTTTAATGTATTACTAGTTCCTTTCTTCTACATTGTTAACACTCATATATGTGTGGGTTGTATCCTCGTAGCGTTGTTCATTCTGTCTATAATTATCTGTATTTTCACCTTTAACTGTCATTATGATCATCCCTTAAAATTACGGGGTGAATGTAGTTACCTGTCTAGTAGGTCTGTCTTTTTAGTGATTCCTTTGTGTCCGGAATTTACTGTGTAATCTGGTCTACCTTTATATGTAAAGTTCCCGTACACATGGTAAGAAGTCCAAACCAGTACACAACCCAATGTTTCGTTCGGAACCATTTAAATTCTTTTGACTTTAACGTAGTCCGTAGAAAAGACTAGTGTTACGATACTCTAATCTTTCGTTGGTCCCTTAAGGGATCACTAGGTCACCAATCCTGAGTCGTGAAAGAGACGATTCCTGCACCTAAGTAAGAAACCGGTACCTTGACTATATGGTGTTCGACAAACCACGTCTGTTACTTTTCCTTTTGTTGGTGTTCTTTTTTTAGTTTTTGTATTTGTACACTTTCGATTTATTATACGATGATTTGTTGGTTACCTAGTGACTTCTTTATTTTTTTATGGATCTCTTTTTACTTTTACTTTATTACTACTAATTTTTAGATAACTTGTTTTCGTCAAGATTCTTCTTTCAGATATCGTCATGTTTGAACGGAATCCTATATTCTTTTTATAGTTGTATCGGAATATGCATTTCGTTGATCTCTTTCTTTTTGTTAACTTTAGGTTTCAATCATCTTTTATTCTTTAGTACTTCTAGTCTCGTCTTTATTTATCTGTGATTTTTGTTTGGTTTTTTTACATCTTTTCTAGTTACTTTGATTTTCGACTAAGAAATTTTTCTATTTGTTTCAACTATTTGAAAATCGATCTAAGTACTACCCTTCTCTTTCCTCTCCTAGGTTTAGTCTTTACTATTTCGTCTTTAATTTCGGATATGGTGTCTTTATGTTTTCTAGTATTCTCCGACGATGTTCGTAATGTCTTCCTTTACCGTTGGGTGAGTTCATAAGAACGGACCTCTTAGGGTACCTGTCCCTCGGACCACACACAGGTACCCCAGAGTTCTCAACCTGTACTGAATCACTGATTTGGTGGTGGTGTTCGTTCATATATTGGTATTTTACCTGTTGGACCTTCTTTACCTGTTTAAGAATTCTTCCACGTCGGAGGGTTCTGATTCGTTCCTTCTTTGTCTTTTATACTTGTCTGGTTAATGGTCATGACTTTAACTTCGTCATTAAAATTTTGACTTGTTTGTTTTCAGGTCCTGGTCTATTGATGTGTCTTTTTGACATAGTTTGTAAATTTCTTCTCAATTGTGGATAGGAAGACTTCGTCAAAGTCTTTTAATGTCTCCTTACTCGTAAAGACTTGAGTAAGATACTTCGATGGTAGTGGGACTCGAAGGGTCCACCACGATCGCCATTTCTTGGGTGGACGGTTACGTCCTCTATACTCTACGTCCAAGTCAGGGACCCAACCCTTCTAGGGGACCTCTTCCCGTACCGTTGGGTGAGGTCATAAGAACTGACCTCTTAAGGTATCTGTCTCCTTGGACCCTCCGATGTTCAGGTATCCTAGTGTGTCTCAGTCTATGCTCACTTCGTTGAATCGTGTGTAAGTGGTAGTGGGAGTATGGTTTTAGTTTCTATTAATGTTTTTTTCTTTTAATGTCCGGTTATAGTGACTACTATTATCTACGTTTTGAGGGGTTATTTTAAATTTTTTTTTTAGATCGGTCGACTTAGGTTTTTATGTAATTTTCCTAGTGTGTAGTGTTAGTTAACCCTAAATAGGGTTCCTACATTACTAAAAAGTCATAGACGTTTAGTTAATTATAGTATGTCGTGTAATTGTTCAACTTCTTATTTTTGTTATACCAGTAGAGTTATGTACGTCCTTTTCGAAAACTATTTTAAGTTGTAGGTAAATACCATTTTGAGAGGTCTTTCGTCGGTAACTCCCTTGGACGGAGTTGTATTATTTCCGGTATATACTGTTGGGTGTCGATCGTAGTATTAGTTATCGTTTTTCGACTTTCGTAAAGGAGATTCTAGTCCGTCTTCTGTTCATGGGTGAGAACGGTGAAGATAAGTTGTATCAAAACCTTAAAGACCGGTGTCGTTAGTCTTCTTTTTCTTAGGTCTAACGTTTTCTTCATTATTTTAATAGTGACAAATGTCTACTTTACTCTGACATGTATCTTTTAGGACTTCTACGATAGTCTTTTGATGATCTAGAGTAGTTACTTAAACCATTTTAACGTCCTACGTTTTAATTATGTGTCTTCAGACAACATGAAGAAATGTGATTGTTATTTTTAGTCTACTATTTTAATACCTTTATTAGAGTAAATGGTAGTGTAGTTTTTCTTATTTTATGAATCCTTGTTTGGATAATTTCCTCCGTTTTATGGATATGAGTCTTTTGACTCTACGACTACTTCTTTTAACTTCTTCTGTGTTTGTCTACTTTTCTATATGGTACAAGAACCTAACCTCCATAGTTGTAATAATTTTACTAGTATGATAGGTTCCGTTAGATATCTGAGTTACATAAGGGATACTTTAAATGTTACTGTAAAAAGTATCTTGATCTTTTCTTTAAAATTTAAAACATACCTTTGTGTTTTAGGTCCTATCCGTTTAAGTTAGAACTCTTTCTTCATGTCTCGACTTCCTTAGTCCAAGGGACTGAAATATGATGTTTCAATGTCATTAGGTTTGTCAAACCATGACCGTGTTTCTGTCTGTATATCTAGTTGCTTTATCTTATCTTTTGGGGTTTTATTTCGGTGTGTGGATACTAGTCGATTGGATGTAATTTTTCCGTCATTATATGTTACCTCTTTATTATCAGAAAAGTCATTCATCACGCCATTTTAACCTGTAGACGTACATGTTCTGATCTTGTAAGAGATTGTGGTAAATGTCTTTACTTAACCTAATTTCCAGACTTTTATTATACCCTACGATATTTGAAGATGTCCTTTTGTCCGCCTTGTGAGACTGTATTTAGTGTCCTTATAGAAAAAACTAGGTAGAGTATCTCATTACCTTTATGTTTTTAATTGTTTACCTTGGATTACTTTAAATTTCCAAAAGTGTTGTTTCCTTTGGTATTTGTTTCACTTTTTTGTTGGACCTCTTACCCTCTTTTATAAACGTTTACCGCGATGGTTGTCTCTTATTAAAGGTTTTATATATTTGTCGAGTATGTCGAGTTGAAGTTTTTTTGTTTGTTGGGTTAGTTTATTGTCCGTTTTCTAGATTCGTCCATAAAGAGGTTTCTTCTGTATGTCTATCGATTTTCCGTATACTTTTTTTTTTTTTGTTGAGCGATTAATCATCCCTTTACGTTTAGTTTTGATGTCACTCCTTCAGTGGAGTATGGTCAGTCTTACTGGTAGTAATTTTACAGATAGTCATTATTTACGACCTCAACTATACCTCTATTCCCTTGGGAGATGTGACAACCACCCTTACATTTAACCACGTCGATGATATCCTTTGTCATACCTTTAAGGAATTTGATTTTTAGACTCAATGGTATATCGGGTCGTCAGACTGAGGACCTACATATTGGTCTCTTTTACTATTAAGTTTCCCCATGTACGAACGGTAACAAGTAGTGTTAGGATAAATGTCATCGGTTCTGTACCGTTGTTGGATTTACATGTAGCTTTCTCTATATTTCTTAGGTACCATGTAAATATGTCACCTTTTAACACCCCCTCCACACACACACGCACGTGAGTTGAGTCAGTACAGGTTGAGAAACGTTGGGGTACCTGATATTGGGTGGTCCGAGGAGACAGGTACCTCAAAAGGACCGTTCTTATGACCTCACCCAACGGCAAAGGATGAGGTCCCCTAGAAGGGTTAGGACCCTAGTTCACACATAGAGGACGTAACTGTCCTAAGAAATGGTGACGTAGTGGACCCTTCGGGTTCCACCTTATAATGAGTTGATATTTTTTCTTTCACGGTAAACGTCGTTGTACCAACTTGGATCTCTAATGGTATGATTCAGTTTCTCTTTATAGTATACAGTGAATATACACCGTAGATTTTTTTTCTATATTTACTTGAATAAATGTTTTTGTCTTTATCTGAGTGTTTGTATCTTGTGTTTGAACACCAATGGTTTCCCCTTTTCTTATTCTCTCCCTATTTAATCATAAAACCTTAATCGTCTATGTCTGATGATTTATAGTTTATCTATTGGCTATTCCTGGATGACATACCGTTTCCCTCCATATGAGTTATAGAACGTCATTTAATGGTGTCTTTTAAAACAACAAGAGAAATAACACATAAACGAACCCAAAAGAAAATATTTAAGACTCTGTCAAATTAACCATTCTTATAGAAAAAAAAAAAGGTTCAATTTCAACTTGGGTCTTAATCTCTTAACCTTTTTTTAATTTTGTTCACAAAGGAAAATCCGTTGACTGACCATTAAAGGTTGTTAAAATTACTCTCTATACTTATATTTACAAAAAGACATGAAACGATAAGGATCGTCGACACATGATTGCAGTTGGTTTAATGAGTAAAGAATAACGGTTTTACAGAATAAAATTAGACACACATATTAATTGTACATTAAAAAAAATAAATAGAGACTTACCTCAAACACCTTACTCAGTCTTCGAAATTTCTTAGATTATTATAAAAGGTTTTTATATTGTTGTAAAATCTAGTAAAGTTATAGATACAATAAGGAGTCAAATACTTAAGTGTTTACATTAATCTTATAAAAAACTTATATTTCCAATCAATTATCTCGATTAAATCTCTGAGACCGTAATAATAACAAAAAACAATTTATGATGAGATACAAATCGAGAGTCTCTCTTGTGATGAACAATTTATATACGATTAAAGGAATTATTTTGAACAATAAACCCCAATACATAATCTTAAACCCCAATAAACAATCTTAATTCTGATTGTTTTCATGATCTATTTAAAATAAAAGAAATTAGACTCGAGTTTTTTAGGATACCATTTTATATCTTATTATCATTGTAACCCAACCGTTTTTTCAACCAAGTCAAGTCAAAAAAAGGTATTCTACCAAGATTATCGTAGACACACCCAAACACGAGTCAGTGAAGTCAACGCAGGTTGACACGTTAGGATACCTGACATCGGGTGGTCCGAGGAGATAGGTACCCTAAGAGTACTCCATCAACTAATTGAACTCCTTCAGATACAAAGACAGTAACCTAATCAATTCAAATAACCTTATATGTATATGTATATATTTCATACTCCTTGAGTCACATATTGTCGATATAATAAGTGTAATCTTTTACATCTTTGATTTTTGTTTCTTTTTATTTGTTTTACGCTTTTGTCTATAAGATCCTAATATTCATTTGGTCTGATAGAAATTTATTGAATAATTATTCTAGAAACGAAGGGGGTGGAGGGTCTAGTTTCTAAGATATGACGGACGTATATTCCTAAAGACATTTTTAGATGGTAAAGGTTGTATAAAGGGACTACTCCTGCTTTTCCTCGATGGTCTTCTAAACATGCTACTTCTTCACACAGTCGGACCTCGTGGAAGATAATGTAAACGAACTGAAGTAACCTGTACTCTCTTGGGGTGTATACGACACTTAAGACTACTCGGTCTTGTCATTGTATTGGTCCTTAATACCCCCAAAAAGGAATCAATTTTGTATGGTGTATTGGTGTACCAAGAGAAAATGACAGATAAAGAGTTTAATAGTATTTACAAATATTTAAATTGAAGACGATTTCTAAACAGACAGAAACACTTTCCCACCAACACCTTACCACAGTTGAGTATACCTCTGATCTATTGAATAGATCTAATTTCTTTTTTCTTTTGGTAAAGAACTCGGAGTTTTTGTCTTTTTAAGTCTACAAATAGATTTAATATCTTTACAAATACAATATCAATTTCCGGACTGTGTATTATTTTAGTGTTTAATACCCAGAATATATAATATGAACACAACCCCCATATCAATAAAAAATCGAACTACTAAGTTGATATTGAGAAAGTAAAACCCGACACAGAGTGTCGTATGTCACCAATTCCGAGACGTGACTTAGTGGTCCCTTCAGAACATTATTAAAAAGGAACTACGGAAGGTTTTCTCTAAACTTTGTTGGACCCACACGTAAGTTGTTTGAATAATTGGTGGATAATGAGTTTTACAACTATTATCGAGGACCCAAAGAGAAGTAACATAGTTTACTTTTATAAATGATCACCGATGAACACTGTCTATTAATTCGGATTGTTACAATCATAGTACGAGTGCAAGTCAACAAGTCAGTACAGTCTGAGAAACGTTAAAGTACCGGACATCGGACGGTCCGAGGAGACAGATACCTTAAAAGGTCCGTTCCTATGACCTCACCCAATGGTAAAGGACAAGGTCTCCTATAAGGGTTGGGTCTCTAGTTTGGGCTCAGAGAACATAGAGGACGTAACCGTTCGTCTAAGAAATGGAGACTCGGTACGAGATCCGGTTACATTCATATTCGTCCGGAATGAATTGATGACCTAAAGGAGACCTGATCTAAGGATTCCTATGTGTCTTAAAATTGAAAAATTTGAAGTCCACAGAAGGTTCTGAACTAAGTGTATCGGTGGGTTCTCTGAATGATTAGTGGAAAATTATTGTTTAAGTAATCAATGGTCCTTTAGTGTGCTTCTGGATGGTCATAAAACCCCAAGTGTAACGTAAAGAGTAAGAATTAAAATTTAGGTCGACTTAGGTGTAGAGAGAATTTCAAAAGTAAATATGAAGTAGAGAAAAATAATTTCTAAACACCATCAACTGTCTAGGTACACAATTTTATCATTTCATTCCTCTTTTGTACATCCTACTATATTTAATCATATTCACCCCCCAACTCTTCTTTACCACGGTTATATTATGTCAACTCGTCCGACACCGGACTCAACTCGTCTCCACAATATAAACCAAACCGAGACTCGAAGGACCTATCGTTTCATTTTGTTTATTGTAACTAAACAAAGTACAAAGAGAAATTAATGCTCCAGGAGTTCTCCTCATTAAAATTTGACGTCATTTAGAACAAATCGTGCAATACAAAATAATTTTTATTAAATAGTTTGATCTTTAAAGACTTGAACAATTTTTATTTGTATAAGTTCCCATTTTATAATCTGTGTAACAACAGTCTCTGGCTCATTCCGATAGGAAATGATGAAGATCTGTTGTCACCAAAACCTCTAGAATCGGTCACGTCATTTTGTTCTTTCTCATCACTATACGTCCCTACACTCTTATTTAGAGTAAACATTCTTTATACTAGATGGATCTTCTAAATTCTGTCAGTTGACTATTCGACAGTCTTGTTTACTTCTGTCAAGACCACTGATTTATGTTGAAGTTATATGTTTGTACCTGTCTCCTCGGATCACCCCATGTCAGGTACCCAGCGTTTCTCAGTCTGTACTGACTCACTGATTGTGTGAAATATGTTTGTATATTATCGTTATAATCCGTTAAGACACTATACCTTCACTTATGGTAGGTGTCGTCGTTAAAAAATTTTTCAATAACTCCTTTCTTCGGATTGTATAAGACTCCAGAATGACCTCTTGATTTTTACATTAACTTCTTGTACTTTCTTTTGATACTACCAGGAGAGATAATAAATTCAATACTTACCCTTCTACATTATAACATTTCTTAAATCGGATTAGGATAAAAATTTTAGAGTTTTACTGAATGGTATCTTGACAAGTTCGATTAACATTTTTACCTTACTTACGTATTTAAATTCTTATTGGTTTTGAAGTTTACCATGGGTAAGTAACCCAAACGGGGTAACAAACAAATCCCTAATAAATATGGACAAATTAAAACTTTAAGTCTTATAACACATGTAGTTAAGTGAGGAAATTAATTGACGTAAACTGGTTTTCTAAAATCATTTGAATGTCTACACAGTTCCAACGATTACTTTACTACCCTTCAACAATTGGATGTTCTGTCTACTTGTCAATAACGACCTCTTGTATTTTAGAACAAAGACTTGTTCCATAGACGACTCTAAACATAGTCCTCAGGGGTTGGAGAAGACTTACTTTTTGACAAATTAAAGGGTCCTCGGTAACTACCCTCTTTAGTAGTGAGTCCTTCCTACGAAATACGTCACTTCCTCTGTTTAGTATAGTAGACTTTCATCAGTCTACTGTCTTCTTCCCGTCCTATACACCGGAAAACTTCTTCCGTCCTTTAGGAGATGTGGTCTCTTGGACGGGGTCTGAGTAGTAGTAGAAAGTGGTCTCAGACACAATGGGTCAGGTTAGGTCGTTTGGTCCTCTACTCAACAACCCCGTTCCTTTCGGTCGTCTGGTTCTTCTAACACCCAAGTACAGGGGGTTTTCGTTACAACGGATTTAATCTTAAGTTCAAAGAAAATATGATTTTCCCATCCCTCATTTCAGTTTGTGGGGGGACCAAGACTAGTCTGAGAACTCTCCTACAAAATTAAAGAAGGAAGGACGTCAGTAAGTGTCCACCCGGATCAGTCCCACAAAGGAGACTCGATTTGTCCATAAAATCGAATTACGAGTAATGGACGTTCCGACCCAAGGGTCTCTACCCGGTAATACATATAGGGAAATCACTAATTGAAGATTGTCTTTTGTCTCAAAGAATGGGTAATTTTAAGGGATGTCAGTCACAGGTAAGGGCACTCTTTTCCCTGTTTCTGTCAACACCGAGAAAGGACGACTTGTCCCCGTTACTTATAAGAACTCTTTAAAAATCATCATTTTAGCGGAAAGGAAATAATAGATGTTGATAAATCTGGACTACCTTTGAGAATCAAGAAACAAAGATTAAACATTAACTTGTATCCTAACCCGTATCCCTACCTGAACCCAAGATCAAGAGTTATGTATATATGATTTACGGATACGATATTTTATTTTATGTAACTGAGGAGAGGTCGGTATTACTTTAATGGTAAATGAAGTCAACACATCCGTCTGGACAACCTCCGTTTAAGTGCTCCTTACAAATCATATTACACGTTTCAAAATTATATTAACAGTTGAAGATCCAGAAAGTCTTGTAAATATCTGAATAGGGTAGATCCATCTGCGGATCTTTTTTGTTGGTATGTTATAAAGTTTCCCTGAATTAAATTAGGATAAAGACTCTCGTTGACTAGGCCTCGTTTTGAACAACAACAGTAACAAGTCAGCGATTCAGTACAGACTGAGAAACGCTGGGGTACCTGACGTCGTACGGTCCAAATAGACAGGAGGTGATAGAGGGTCTCAGACGAGTTTAAGTATAGGTAACTCAGTCACTACGATAGATTTGTAGAATAGAAGACAACGGGGTCAGAAGACGAGAATTAGAAAGTGTCGTAGTTCCAGAAAAGATTACTCAATCGATAAGTGTAGTCCACCGGTCTCAAAACCTTGAAGTGGAAATCGTTGTCAGAAAGGTTACTTATAAGTCCTAACTATAGGAAATCCTAACCGACCAAACTAGAGGAACGTCAGGTTCCTGGAGAGTTCTCAAAAGAGGTCGTGGTGTTAAACTTTCGTATTTAAGAAGTCGTTAGTTGGAATGAATACCTGGTTAAGAGTGTAGACATGTACTAATGATCCTTTTGGTATCGTAACTGATATGTCTTGAAACAGTCGTTTCACTACAGAGACGAAAAATTATAAATTAGATCCAAAGGTATCGCTAGGAATGTTCCTTGTTTACAGACTTGTAGTGCCGATGTTAGTTACAGGCGTTACTAAAACCTCGGGGTTTTTTATTTTAGATAGTGATGAAGGTGAAAAAGGGAAGATAAACGGTCCTTCACTACCCTTGTATACAATAATGGAATCAAAAAAACAAACAAATAAAATTAACCTCCGATTAACGAAATGTTATAACACCCCAAAACGGTAAGTAATTGTACTTAGTCGGTACCCACATGTACACAGGAGGGTAAGGACTCGGCGGGAGGGGGGGGGTGGGGGTGGAAGGGAGACCCAAAAGGGTCTCGTGGTCGAAACTTACGGGATAAGTACGTTGTTAAACGTGACCATTAGATAAAATATATGTCATTATATGTACAGAGTTACGATAAGAGTTTAGTAGGGTGGGAGTAGAAAAGGGTATCTCAGGTTTTCAGACAAGAAATGTAGACACAGAGAAAACGACAGAACGTATATCCCAGTAGTGGTAGAAAGATTTAAGGTATATATATACAATTACATAACTACAAAGACAAAGACCAAATGAAGTGAGACATATTATTCGAGGTCAAAGTAAGTGGAGTAATCTTGACTGAGTTTACACAAGAAAAAAATATCGACTCATTATAAGACAACACATATACATGGTGATGAACGAATAGGTAAGTACACGTAGATCCCGTAGATCCAACGAAGGTACAGGATCGATAACATTCGTCACGACGTTACTTGTAACCTCATGTACACAGAGAAAGTCAAGACCAAAGGAGCCACACATACGGGTCGTCACCCTAACGACCCAGAATACCGTCAAGATAAAGGTCAAAAAGTTCCTTAGAGGTGTGACAAGAGGTACCACCGATATGGTCAAAAGTAAGGGTGGTTGTCACATTCTCCCAAAGGAAAAGAGGTGTGGGAGAGCTCGTAAACAACAAACAACTGAAAAACTACCGTTGGTAAGACTGCCGTACTCTACCATGAAGTAACACCAAAACTAAACGTAAAGAGACTATTACTTACTACAACTCGTAGAAGAGTACACAAACAATCGGTAGACATATAGAGAAACCTCTTTACAGACAAATCAAGAGACCGGGTGACAAACTAACTCATCAAATAAAAAGACTATAAGTCGACGTACTCGACAAACATATAAAACCTCTAATTAAGAAACAGTCAACAAAGTAAACGATAATAAAAGAGGGTAAGACTTCCGACGGAAAGTGGAACGAATGTCAAATGTTTTTAAATTAATCCAGGGTGAACAAATAAAACAAAAATAAAGGTAATGAGACCTTTCACCCAGTATCTCCTATAACGACACTAAATACAGTCTCTCACAAGACGGATACAAAAGAAGATTCGTAAAATATCGAAGACCAGAATGTAAATCTAGAAATTAGGTAAAACTCAAATAACAATACATACTACAATCTTTCACAAGATCAAAGTAACAAAATGTCCACCAACTGGTCAAAAGGGTCGTGGTGAACAATTTCTTTAACGTAAAAGAGGTAACATATAAAAACGGAGGAAACAATTTCTATGTCTTTTGTTTCTAGTACCGTAGACCAGGGTAGTGAAGTACCCTTTATCTACCCCTTTGTCATCTTTGTCACAGTCTGAAATAAAAACCCCCGAGGGTTTAGTGACGTCTACCACTGACGTCGGTACTTTAATTTTCTGCGGAAGAGGAACCTTCTTTTCAATACTGGTTGGATCTATCATATAAGTTCTCGTCTCTGTAATGAAACGGCTGATTCCAGGCAGATCAGTTCCGATACCAAAAAGGACACCAGTACATACCTACACTCTCAACCTGATACTTCTTCCGACTCACGACTTCTTAACTACGAAAACTTGACACCACAACCTCTTCTGAGAACTCTCAGGGAACCTGACGTTCCTCTAGGTTGGTCAGGTAAGACTTTCTCTAGTTGGGACCCTAAAGAAACCTTCCTTACTACGACTTCGACTTCGAGGTCATGAAACCGGTGGAGTACACTTCTCAACTGAGTAACCTTTTCTGAGACTACGACCCTCCCTAACCCCCGTCCTCCTCTTCCCCTGCTGTCTTCTACTCTACCGACCTACCGTAGTGTCTGAGCTATCTGCACTCAGACTCACTTGAGGCCCTCAACCACTACCTGTCCCTCCGGACCGTACGACGCTAAGTACCCCAGCGTTTCTCAGTCTGTGCTGACTCACTGACTTGACTTGACTTGAACAATTTCTATTCCGCAGGTATCCACGAAAGATAAAACAAGGTAACTAGATACAAAGACAGAAACACACACATGATATAGCAGAACTACTGACATCGAAACACCATATCAGACTTCAGTCCTTCCAACTAAGGAGGTCAGGTAAGAAGAAAGAGTTCTAACTAAAACGACAAGTTTCAAAAAACACAAAGGTATGTTTAACACTTTAATAAACAAGTTCAAGACACTTTTTACGGCAACCATCCAACCATCCCTAACGTAACTTAGACATCTAACGAAACTCATCATTTGAGTAAAAGTGATATAACTAAGAAGGTTAGGTGCTTGTACTATATAAAGAGGTAGATAAACACAGTAGAAACTAAAGAAAGTAGTCCCAAAATATCAAAAAATGTACATCCAGAAAGTAAAGAAATCCATTTAAATAAGGATTCATAAAATAATAAAAACAACGTTACCACTTACCGTAACAAAGGAATTAAAGAAAGACAAAAAAGTAACAATCACATATCTTTACGTTCCCTAAAGACACATAATTAAAATATAGGACGTTGAAATGATATAAGTAACTAATCGAGATCATTAAAAGACCACGACAGAAATCCCAAAAGATACATCTCCCAGTCCAGTAGTCGTTTGTCACTCTCAAAATGAAGAAAAGGTTAGACCTAAGGAAAATAAAGAAAGAGAAGAGACTAACGATACCGATCCTGAAGGTTTTGATACAACCTATCATACCACTCTCACCCGTGGGAACAGAATAAGGACTACAATCTCCTTTACGAAAGTCAAAAAGTGGGTAAACGACACCCAAACAGTAAATACCGAAGACAACACAACACCATACAAGGAAGAAACGGACGAAAGACCTCTCAAAAATAACATTTACCTATAACTTAAAACAGTTTCCGAAAGAGACGTAGATAACTCTATTAGTATACCAAAAATAGAAAGTTAAACAATTATATCACATAGTGTAACTAACTAAACGTTTATAACTTCTTAGGAACGTAAGGAGCCTATTTCAGGTGAACCAGTACTACATACATACTAGAAAAATTACACAACAACCTAAGACAAACGATCTTAAAACAATTCCTAAAAACGTACATACAAGCAGTCACTATAACCGGACATCAAAAGAACAAAACACCGTAGAAACAGACCGAAACCATAGTCCCACTACCGTCGGAGTATCTTAGTCAAACCTTCAAATGGAAGGAGACGTTAAAGGACCTTATCAAACTCATTCTATACACAATCGAACAGAGATTTATAAACCATCTTAAGTGGACACTTCGGTAGATCAGGACCCGAAAACAAACAACCTTCTAAAAAATGAGTCAAAGCTAAAGGCAGGAACTCTACTCAGACAATTCTAAAAGATGAAAAGGACCAAGTCAAGACCTTCACTTGAAACAGGTAAAGAAGGTTTAACAGGAAAAAAGAAAAAAAAAAAACCGTATATTAACGAGTATCACCAGAGAATACTAGAAAACATAAAGACACAACAGACAAAACTAAAGAGGTAAAAGTAAAGATTAAAATAACTAAACTAGGAAGAGGGGGTAGAGGAAAAAAAAAAAAAAAAAAAACCTACTCAGACAGATAAAATAAATAGAAGAGTTTCTTGGTCGAAAATCAAAAACGATATCAGAGAAAGTAAAGAAAAGTTAATAAAGATTAGAGTAAAAACATTAAAGTAAGGAAGATGAATTGAAACCCCAAAAAGAAAAGAAGAAAAAGATCAACGTAATCCACATTTCAATCCAACAAATAAACTCCAAAGAGAACAAAGAACTCTATCCGAAGATAAAGATACTTGAAACATAACGAGAATCATAACGAAAATGACTTAAGGTATCCAAAGTCTAACAACACAAAGGTAAAAGTAAACAAAGATACGTATAAAGGTAAAGGAAAACTAAAGAAGGTACTAGACAACTAATAAGTCTTCGTACAACAAATCAGAGGTATATAACACAAAAATTAAAAAAAAAGGACACGACGACGACGACGACGACGATTCAGTGAAGTCAACACAAACTGAGACACGTTGGGGTATCTACCGTCGGGTGGTCCGAAGGGGTAGGGACCCTAAGAGGTCCGTTCTTGTGATCTCAACTACGGTAAAGGAAAAGGTTTCGTACTTTCACTTTTCACTTTCACTTCAACGAGTCAGCACAGACTGAGAAACGCTAGGGTACCTGACGTCGGGTGGTCCGAGGAGGTAGGTACCCTAAAAGGTCCGTTCTCATGACCTCACCCAATGGTAACGGAAGAGGACATCAACTGTAGATTAGAATGACGTAACACTAGTCTTTTCTAAGAACTTCACTAAAGTCAAAAAATTTTGAGTGATTCCGATCTAAATATCGGGTCCTACACTAGTAGTAAGAATGGACGAAGAAGTGTCTAACGACGACGACGATTCAGTGAAGTCAGCACAGGCTGAGACACGCTGGGGTATCTGCCTTTGGGTGGTCCGAGGAGACAGGGACCCTAAGAGGTCCGTTCTTATGACCTCACCCAACGGTAAAGGAAGATGTTACGTACTTTCACTTTTCACTTTCCCTTCAGCGAGTCAGTACAGGCTGAGAAGCACTAGGGTACCTGACGTCGGGTGGTCCGAGGAGGTAGGTACCCTAAAAGGTCCGTTCTCATGACCTCATCCCACGGTAACGGAAAATATCTAATCGGTGGTATTTTGGTATTTATAGATTACTAGTGGAGATTGGAAATTGTCCTACGGAAAAACGGAACCGGAGGTGGTTGTCCTGACTAAAACCCAACTCCGAAAACCACTAATATCCTTGCTTCACCTTAGAAGACAAAGAAAGAAGGTAAACTGTAGTTATTTTGAAAATTTGTAGTGTTTTAACTAAGTCGACATTTACCTCTTCGTAATCGTTTGTTTTACTTTGTTTTTTGGGTCTCCTGTCTGTTGGGAGTTCAAACCAGAACCCCAAAATGTATATGTTACTGTAACCTCTGGTATTTACTACATTAATTGTGTCGTTCCAATCGTCTCGTAAACACGTGTCCTAAGGTTCTATTGGGATGGATTTGGGTAACACCTCTAGGATTGTCCATGAGACCGGTGTATAAAAATGTTATTTTATAGTAGAAGAATGAGTACCCAATTAAATACATTAGTCTTTAATTCTAGTGAATAGGTTTTAGGTGGACTCTCCTGAAAGAGATTCCCTGTCAACTTTGTAATGAGAAAAAATTCTGTCTTTAAGTTCTGTTTGTTTTGTGTTTACCGTGTATGTTTATGATCGTAAGTTTCTTCGTTTACTTGGTCAAGTGTTTATTTCGTCTTCAGATTGTTGAGAAAGGAGGGAGGTTTTACATGAGGTTTGCTTCCATAAAGTGGAATTACGAGCAAAGGACCCTCCGTCCCAAGGGTTTCTACCCGGTAATACATTTTATATTTGAACATCCGTTGTACGGAAACCATTAATTGAGTATCAGTTTATGTTTTCAAGAAGGGGTGATGTCGACGTCTACCTACCACACAGACGTAAACTCAAACTTCCTCTTTAAAAGACTAGTGGAGAATCCTAGTGTTTACACTCAGGACTATGAATATCGGTTTGTCCCTCGTCTTGTAGGTGAGGTGGGCTGAGGGGTGGTGGTCGTGGAACGTGTCCATGGATAGAAACTTCTCTAGTCCGGGGTAAGGACGTCTTATAAAGTCAACGGATCTTCACTGTACTCAAGAGAACTCGGTCCACCATCTCCTCCTACCGAAGAGACGGGAATACGCTATGTTTTCGGGTTCAGACGGACCAGGTTGTCTGTGATTCGTTTTGTGTATGTTAGACGATTCTTTGAACCCAGAGTTAAAGGTCGAGGTCGAAAAAAGTAGGTTATAAGTTGAACTCCCTTTGTCTTGAAACGGACGATATCTATTCGTCATGTACCAGACCTGTACCCGGTAAGTGAACGGAAAGACAAACCTCGGGCACGTCATTGTCACCGGTCGAGGACTCGACACAACCGACGACCCATCCACCCTTCTGTACCTCAAGTTCACCCGAACTTGAACTAGATGACAAAATCTAAAACAGAACTTTACTCCCTTGAAAGACATTGGTTTGAAGAAAGTCTAATCTGTAAAGAAGGAATCAACCGTGATCGATAATCAATATTTTAACCATTTATGACCTGGAAGATATTTAAGACTTTCCAAGTCCTTCCGGTTAACCAGTTTTGTATGGACGAAATCGTAATAAGTGTTATCGGTTCTATTCTTTTGGATTTACAGGTAACTGTCTCCTTACCTATTTCTTCCATGTCTCTCTCTCTCTCTTATGACCACTCGGTATTTTTTCTTACTTTATTACGGTAAACGTCGTTGTACCTACGTTGACTTCGGTACTTTAATTTTCTGTGAGCGAGGAACCTTCTTTTCGATACTGTTTGGATCTATCGTATAATTTTTCGTCTCTGTAATGAAATGGTTGGTTCAGACACATCAGTTTCGATACCAAAAACGTCATCAATACATACCTACACTCTCAACCTTGTATTTCTTTCGACTCGTGGTTTCTTAACTACGAAGACTTGACACCACAACCTCTTCTGACAACTCTCAGGGAACCTGACGTTCCTCTAGTTTGGTCGGTTAGGATTTCCTTTAGTTTATAAGTGACTTTCCTGACTACGACTTTGACTTCGAGGGGTGGACTACGTTTCTTGACTGAGTAACCTTTTCTGGGACTACGACCCTTTCTAACTTCCGTCCTGTTCTTCCCCTACTGTCACTCTACCAACCTACCGTAGTGGTTGAGCTATCTGTACTCAAACTCGTTCGAGACCCTCTATCACTTCATGTCCCATCGGACCACACGACGTCAGGTACTCCAGCGTTTCTCAGTCTGTACTGACTCACTGACTTGACGTGACCTACGTTGATCTCTAATATTTTGATTCGTTTTATTCAGTCTTTCTCTTTCTGTTTATGGTATTTTATAGTGAATACACACCTTAGATTTTATACTGTGTTTGAATACATGTTTTGTCCTTCTCTGTATCTTTTATCTAAACACCAACGGTTCTCCCTCCCTCTGTCTCCTCCCTACCTAACCCTAAACCCTAATCGTTTACGTTTGATAACATATATCTTACGTATCTGTTGTCCAGGATATATCGTGTTCCTTGTTTCTCATACTTCACTTCACTTCACTTCAGTGAGTCAGTACAGGCTGAGACACTGGGGTACCTGACATCGGATGGTCCGGGGAGGTAGGTACCCTAAAAGGTCCGTTCTCATGACCTCACCCAACGGTAAAGGAAGAGGTCCCCTAGAAGGGATGGGTCCCTATCTTGGGTCCAGAGGGCGTAACATCCGTCTACGAAATGGTAGACTCGGTGGTCCCTTCAGGTGGTCCTCTTCTCATATATATGGACTAAATACAAAAACATGACTTCTTTAATTGTCTTGTAACATTTAGTCGATATAAAGTTATTTTTTACAAAACATTACGGGTATTCACACTCAAAACCGACTTTCAATGATGAAACTTTCAGGGGAGGGGTGTGAGAACGTCCTTCATACCGTCCTCTTACCCGAACACCACTAGACCAAAGATATTAAATAAAGTATTACTTCGTGAAAACTCTACTCCACCCCTTGTAATGACTATGACTACAACGATTTGACGATAGGGATTTCGTCCATTTGTGTCTTCCATTTCGTCCATTTCTGTCTTCTTCCAGAACACGACACTTCGGGCGAATCTGTCTGTAGAAATCAACCCTCGAAACATTAGTGTACAGTGAACAACCGATGGATAGAAGAGATGTCCTTGATCAAGAAGTGTCTTCTCAAATGAACTGATTACTACTTACTTCAAAGGGGACGAAAGTCTCTAAAAGATAGTTCAACTGAGGAGACATTACACTCTGGCAAGGGGAAGTCGAAGGTCACAATAACGACATAGACGATACGTCGGTCTAGACGGTCAAAGGCTAGTATTGAGGGCTCCTGATTACCCTTGCTGATATGTGTAGGACAGAGATCGTTGACGGGTCTGAGGGGACTTCACTCTCCTGGGTTGTCTGTACAGTAGTAGAGAAAACCTTTTGTCGGTTTCAGGATCAACACGTACTAACGGTCGGAGGTGGGGTAGTAAACGAAAGGACGAAAATTTAAAACGAAAGTTTCTTGAATGTCGTCAGGGACAGTACGTAACAAAAAGTAAGAAAAATCTAATTACTCCATCGGACGAGTTCAATCTACTCGGTTTAATTAGAGTTACTTACGTTGAGTATTGGCGTATTTTCATTTATTTACTTAAATTGAGGTGATCGGACCGTACCCTCAACGGATTAACAAGAAAGAACTGTAAACTGTCTTTCTCACTTTCACTGTCGACACTAGAACGAAGAGGATTTTGTCTAAAAAATACTTGTAGTTCATACACAGTTCTGTAAATCTTTCAAACAACAATAAAAATTTCTTTTTCCTATTCTACAGGTAGTTCAAGACGGTGACGTAACTCAAACGACATAAACTCTTCCTTGATTTGTGACGTAGTGTTTTCAGGGCTTTTTTTACGTACCTACTGATAATTAGGTGAGTAGTCTTACTCATTATTATTTACTAAAAGAACCCATAGGTTGTTTCTACATGAATAGATTTTATCACACAACTCTACTACTTCGTTTCTACCGTAGTCTTGACAACCAACTGACAGGCAAAAATAGACAATTGACGTTTTTGTAACTTACACTACAAAGTGGAGTATTTCCTCATGACCCTTAACATTCCTCCCCCGGGGAGGGGAGGAGGTTGTCTCTCAAAATGGTCGACGGTTATTGGCGGTCGGACTGCGATTTTACAGTAGAATTCCTTCTCTTGACTCAATATCATACGTGTCTCCTACACCTATAAATCCTTTTGTACTCAGTTTCGACTCCTTCAACCGTTTCCTGTTTCTTGACTACTTTTCCTTCATTTATTCCTTTTATAGATAAGATATATTTGACATCTGATGGACATTTTGATTTTGTTCGTCGTAGAGGAGGGACACATGTACCAAGGAAAAGAGATCAGTCATTGGTACTCCTACAGGAATGGTACCCTTATTATGACACTGAATTACTTGGTTTCAAGAAACATTTTACGGTGAAGGATCCTGAAAGGACCAACAAGTCACCAATTCTTAGGTGGAAGGTTACGGTTCCTGTGTCCAAGTTAGGGACTAGTCCCTTGATTCTAGGGTGTACAATACCCCGTCGATTCGGGGACGTGGTGTTGATCTCTCGGGCGCACTACGTTACTTTGGGATACGCCGGTTTATTTATTTTTGTATCAAAAATTTACGGTAAAGAGTATTTTTCTATCCCAGTTCCTAGACCAGGGGTCCTCGGTAGTTCTACACAAAAATACTACTCCAAGTAGGTTTGATACAGTGTGTGTTCTTTGTGGAAGTGGACTGTGTCACGAACAGTTACAACCGACGTGGAATCTTGGTGTGTCCCTCGAAGATTTTGGGATCGGGTCACAGGAGTCTTAGAGACCCCGACCAGTGGTCTACGGTCACAAAGACTTCAGAGTCCATTATGTTACGTGTCACCTCTAAGTCTTGGGGTTCGTGTTATGTGTCTGTCCGTTCGGTACATCCCGTGGAGACGGTTAATAACTCCTCGGAGGGCTCTCGTTCAGTGTAACCTCTTTAAGACCAATTTTACATTATTATCCCTGAAAGGACCACCAGGTCACAGATTCTAAGGTAAGAGGGTCACGTCCCCTTGACCCAAACTAGGGACCAGTCTCTTGATCTCGGGTGTATGACGTTGATTTCTAGGTCGCACGGTGTTTCTTCTGAGTCACGCCCGTTTATTTATTTAACAAAAATTAAAAATTTTTTTCATCATTATCATTGCACATATACATGTGTCACGATGAAATATAATATTTCACAAAAATGCAGGAACACTCTTACGGGGGGTCCTTTTACGAATTTTGATATGTGTACAATCTACATCAGTCAGACCCTGAAGGGGTCCCCAGGTCACCAATTCTGAGACACGAAGGTGACGTCCCTTGTTCCTCAGTCAGCGACCAGTCCCTTGATTCGAGAGTGTACAGAGTGTCGGTTTTTGATTTATTTATTTATTCTACATTAGCCGGACAAACAACTCCTTACTACCCGGACCCTACTCCAGTCCAGAGTCGTTTGTTCACCACCGTCTGGAACATGGTCTTAGCCCGGGGACTGAAAGGACACTGTTGGACCCTCAGCCCTAATAGAGGACTGAGGACTGAGAAAATCAGTCTTCTAGAGGGATTTTCTAACTGTGTAATCCAAAGGAGATAATACTCGACTCTGAATCGGAGTATACGTTTGTACATAATTTTTAACGAGATTCAACGGAATATTTATACAACGAAGTCATAGAGGTACCATTCCAGTACTCACTTTGTTCGAGTTAAAATCGAGTAGACTTCAAAAGTTTCAAAACAATGACAAAAACATTATAAACGTTAACATAAAAGTAAACAGGACGTGAACGTCGTTCATAGTCTCCAAATCCTTTTTGATGACTCTCCTTTTTACCTTTGTCTCTCTTAAAATACTTGAATCAAAGAAACCTACGTTTCACCTTATCTACACCTTCACCTTCCAAGACCCACCCCTACTTCGACTGACTGACTAGTCACTCAGAGAGAGAGTCCGGAGTAGTCCCGAAGAGAGGGAGTCCTGAGTTTCCATTCTTGGCGTACCGTTAATGATTTGAGTGGTTACAGTCTACAAAAAGTGTGTCGGAGAGGAAATTAGGAGTTGGTGGGACGTTCAGGCAACAATGGTGGAGATGAATATCTACTCCTAAACACTGAGTCTCTGATACACGGTAGAGGTTTAGTTTATAGGTCACTCACCGGTTCGACCCGACTCTCGACTTCCGGTGAGGGGACCCCTGCGTACCGGGACGTAAGACCCGTCTCGGGGTCGAAACATTAGTAAGACCACTTTTTCGGAAGAGAAGTCGACACCTCTCTCCCTCAGGGAAAGGGGACCGGTGTGAAAAACTGTATCTAATCTGTTGAAAAGACCTTCCGTTAAAGAGGGTTCAGACGTCTTCTTTTCCACCCACAGTACAGAGAATTTGAACGGTGAAGAGTGGAGAAGAGGATAGTGAACTCTACCCTTCTCTCTCCTTGCTTGTGACCAAGTGTTCTCGGTCCGGACTACTCTTGACACACCCTCACTCACAACCTTCTTTCGGAACTCACACCATAGTGGATGACGATCTGACCTCGAGACTAACTGTGGTGAGTATAAATGTCGACTCGAAAGTACCGTCCCGATGGATTCGAAGGGTAGAAGTTTCTCGTTCTCCCGACTTATACGTAGACTCCCCAGTCTACGTCTACCACCACTTATGCACCACTACATTGTGAGGTACAGTGTTCAGTTTTATCAATGTTATAGGAGAACTAGTTGAGGTTTTAATGACAAAAGTGGACTCGTTTTCAGAATTCGGACTGATTGTCTATAACTAATCTGGACGTTTTATCGAAGTCCATCATTTTGACATATTTCGGGACTTCAAGGTCTTATAGTCACCAATATGGTCGATTTTGACGACTTGGTTGAAGAAATATTTACTCGTAACTAAGTTTTAGAGTAACTTACCTCTTGTAAACGTGGAAAAATTCCCACAGTAGGGTTAAAAGAGACGTAGATTACTCCCCCCATCCTGTGACTTGTCCTGTCTATCCGTGAGAACCGGAGACACGGAAAAGTACCGACCCACCGGATACTTCTTACATACCTAAGTCCAGTCAAGTCAGTGAGTCAGCACAGGTTGAGAAACTCTGGGGTACTTAGTGTCGTGTGGTCCAGAAGGACAGGTAATGGTTGAGGGTCTCAAGTGAGTTTGAGTACAGGTAACTGAGCCACTCCGGTAGGTCGGTAGAGTAGGAGACAGCAGGGGAAGAGGAGGACGGGGGTTAGGGAGGGTCATAGTCCCAGAAAAGGTTACTCAGTTGAGAAGCGTACTCCACCGGTTTCATAACCTCAAAGTCGAAATCGTAGTCAGGAAGGTTACTTGTGGGTCCTGACTAGAGGATGTCTTACCTGACCAACCTAGAGGAACGTCAGGTTCCCTGAGACTTTCTCAGAAGAGGTTGGGGTGTCAAGTTTTCGTAGTTAAAAAGTCACGAGTCGGAAGAAATATCAGGTCGAGGATGTAGTTATGTTCTGATGACTTTTTTGGAAAAACTGATGTGTCTGGACAGTCGTTTTATTACGACGACGGAAAATTATGTAACACATCCAGACAGTTAACACGCCATCAGACTCNGAGGTTGGGGTGTCAAGTTTTCGTAGTTAAAAAATCACGAGTCGGAAGAAATATCAGGTCGAGGATGTAGTTATGTTCTGATGACTTTTTTGGAAAAACTGATGTGTCTGGACAGTCGTTTTATTACGACGACGGAAAATTATGTAACACATCCAGACAGTTAACACACCATCAGACTCGTAAGAAACCGTAACGGAAAGAAACCCTAACCTTACTTTTGACTGGAAAAGGTCAGGGCACCGGTGACGACTCAAAAGGTTTGAACGACCGTATAACTCACGTCGTGAAAGTGTCGTAGTAGAAAGTCCTAAACTTTATCGAGTTGACCTTAAGGTAGTGGAGGTGATCGAAACAAGTATCACTACGAAAGATTCCGGGTGAACTGAAGTGTAGGGTCCTACAGACCGAGATCTAATCACTAGTGTGGTAGTACTAATAGGTCCAGCACTTCTAGAAAAAATATGTCAAGAAGACACATAAGAACGGTGGAGAAGAATTATAGAAGACGAAGACAATCCAGGTATGGTAAAGACAGGAAATAGCTCGGGTAGAAACGTACTTTACAAGGGAACCATAGAGATTCAAAGAACTTCTCTAGAGATCAGAAAAGGTAAGACAACAGAAGGAGCTAAAGAAACGTAACTAACGATTTCTTCCGAAAGAAGACAGAAGAACGATAAGAAACCTTGAGACGTAAGTCTACGAATATAGAAAGGAAAAGATGAAACAAAAAGTGAAGAGAAGAAAAGTGTCGATAAACATTCTGGAGGGGTCTGTCGGTAAAACGAAAAAACGTAAAGAAAAGGTACCCCTACCAGAACTAGGGACAGAGGACATGTTACAGTGTTTGGAGTAAGGTATCAAGTAGTCCGTGAGATAGTCTAGATCCGGGAATTTATATAAAGAGTGAAGGTGACATATTAGTACCCCCAAACTAAATCCAGTATGGACTTACCAGATCGTCAAAAGGGATGAAAGAAGTTAAAATCAGACTTAAACCATTATTCTTCAAGTACTCGACTCGGTGTCAGTCGAGGCCCAGAACAAAAACAACTGACATATCTCGAAGAGGTAGAAACCGACGTTTCTTATATTAGTTAGACTAAAGCCACAACTGGTAGACCACTACAGGTACACATCTCAGAAGAGAACACAACAACCTTCTCCCACAAACGATACTGGTCACGTAAAAGAACCGTTTTGAGATAATCAGAAACGGGACGAAGTAAGGTGTAAGGTTCCGGTTTAAACGGACAATGAGATCCACAAAGAACTTAAGGCTGAAAACGTAAGGTCAGGGGATATTACTTTTCCTGTAGAAAAAACACACAATCAAGATTTTCCAGAACATCCAGAAGTATCTTGGCAAGTTGAAGTCGAAAAGATCGCAATGACCAACCCCGTATCGGAAGCTAATGGCACTATAACTTAGCAAACGGAACCTCTACTAGTCTCTAGTAAGACAGCAAAATCTCTAACCTACGTTCATGACGTAAAGCCTGAAAAAACAACTGGTACTACCGATGAGGTAAAGAAGACTCCCTAAGGACGGACGTCATCATCTATATTACCAGTAGACTCAATTTAAGTCGGTAAGGTCAGGTAAAATCAAACGACTAAGGATCTTACAGTTGCAAGTGAGAACGGTAGAGAACAAACTGGTGAAGGTTAAACGGAACTGAGTACCTAGACTGTAAGGTCCAAGGATACATTATAACGAGAAATTTCGTAGCCTGGAACGAAGATAGTGGTCAGTGTAGGTGTTGACCCATAACAAAAACGAAACCGAGGTAGGGAAGTAAGAAAGACCTCAATAAAGAGGTGACTAGAGGTCATCGTATAACCCGTGGATTACTGGACCC